>JAPYZC010000749.1:0-31647 GCA_030522665.1 Ichneumoninae sp. A BG-2022a | reverse complement strand
GCTTGTTACTCGCTTTCCATGTAATTTGTCTATTTATGACCCTCGATGTCAATAGTTCTGACCAAAAACTTGTTATACAGTTTTTGGTCAGGATTAGACATTGCATACGGGATGCTCGTTCGGCGAACACCCTCGTCTCCAAAATTGGTATACATTGATGAGCACGGATATAGCTTGTTACTCGCTTTCCATGTAATTTGTCTATTTATGACCCTCGATGTCAATAGTTCTGACCAAAAACTTGTTATACAGTTTTTGGTCAGGATTAGACTTTGCATACGGGAAGCTCGTTCGGCAAACACCCTCGTCTCCAAAATTGGTATACATTGAGGAGCACGGATATACCGAACGAGTCGAGAGAAACGTCTCACTCCCAGAGGCAACATTTATTTCTGAATTACCGTTGCAATTATGAAAATGTTATCCGAAGCTTGTTACTCGCTTTCCATGTAATTTGTTATACAGTTTTTGGTCAGGACTAGACTTTGCATACGGGAAGCTCGTTCAGCAAACACCCTCGTCTCGAAAATTGGTATACATAATTGAGATATATTGAACGAGTCGACAGGAACCTCTCACTCCCAGAGGCAACATTTATTTCTGAATCATCGTCGCAATTATGAAAATATTATCCGAAGCTTGTTACTCGCTTTCCATATGACTTTGCCTATTTATGTTTGACCTTCAAAGTCAATAGTCTTAACTACGACTAGATCAGTACTAGACTTTGCTTACCGCAAGCTCGTTCAGCAAACACCTTCGTATCGAAAATTGGTATACATAGGTGAGATATACGGAACAAGTCGAGAGAAACGTCTCACTGCAAGAGGCAAAATTTACATCTGAATCACCATTGCAATTATGAAAATGTTTCCCTTAAGCTCACTACTCGCTTTCCATGTGACTTTGCCTGTTTATGTTTGACCCTCAAAGTCAATAGTTCTGACCAAGAACTTGTTATACAGTTTTTGCTCGGGACTAGACTTTGCTTAGGGGAAGCCGGCTCAGTAAACACCCTTGTCTCGAAAATTGGTATACATAGGTGTGATATACCGAACGTGTCGAGAGAAACGTTTCACTCCCAGAGGCAACATTTATATCTGCATCACCGTTGCAATTATGAAAATGTTATCCCAAGCTTGTTACTCGCTTTCCACGTGACCTTGCCTGTTTATGTGTGACCTTCAAAGTTAACAATCCTGACGAAGGACTTGTTGTGCAGAATGCAAGACCACAACCGTTTGGCAGTGTCGTGTTTAGACGTCACCTGTATTATTAATTAACCAATTTGGTCGTATCGTAGACTGCAGCAAGTTTTAGTTTAGTTTCAGTTTAGTCGCAGAAATGTGTTTCCGGCGCTCGCACGAGAACGTCTATGGGAAGGTCGCTCAGCAAACACCCTCGTCTCGATAATTGGTATATATAGGTAAGCTCGGATATACCGAACGAGTCGCGAGAAACGTCTCACTTCCAGAGGCAAAAACTATTTTCGAATCACCGTTGCCATTATTTTTAAAAAATGCATCCGAAGCTTGTTACTCGCTTTCCATTTAACTTTGCCTAATTATGTTCGACCCTCAAAGTTAATAGTCCTGATCAAAAACTTGTCATACAGAATGCAAGACCACAACAGTTTGGGAGGTTCGTGTCTAGATTTCACTTTTACTATTAACTAACAAATTTCGTCGTATCGCAGGCCATAACACATTTTAGTTCCATAGCCGAAAGTGTTTCGAATATAATAGCTTCGTCACGGGTTTTAATTAAATATAATTCAAACCCGTGGCGAAGCTGTTATACACAATTACAAATATGTAATTGTGCCCGGAAAGCAATTCGTTGGATACGCTGGGGCGAAACAACACTCGCTCAACGCTCGCTGGAGCGAACGTTTTGCAAACGATTATTAAATTATTGCCTTTCATCGGTCGCAGCGTTGCAACCCTCCTGATTGACCATTTATCGGTCGCCACGTGCGGAAGTGATGGTAAATGATAGCTCTGCAATCGAGTGCTTTGAACACGTGAAAATGATTGATTTTTTTTTTTTTATAAAAAAAAAATATCCTCGAAGTTCGCCGTTGAGAGGCCAATAACTGTGCCCGGGAGTCCACGGCGCGGATATCCGGAGGCCACTACGTCCGCTCCAGTCAATTTCGCGTATAGAAAAATCTGTTCGGGTCGAGGAAGGGCGAACGGGATTTTTTCCTCACGTTTTTCGTCTATCCATCTTGGAGCTTCGCAGGGGGTGGATTTCGTCGAAGACAACCCCCCGCCGTCGGTGAAGCCTCGAAGGGATAAGCTTCGACGTTGGTCTCGATACAAGGGCCAAAGTATCAAACGATCTGTATTATCCGGCTTTCGGCGAATTTCGATCCCGACAGTCCGATCGGAGATATATATATATATATATATATATATATATATATATATATGTGTGTGTGTGTATATATATAAATAAAAACTACTCGAAGATACTTCAGGCGGAACGAGACGTGACGAAACTTCAAACGGCTTGTAAGTCGAAAACTATAAAAAATAAATAAATTCCAAAATACATTTTTAAAAATTTGGATTCAAGGAGGTGCGACTGTTTTACGGTCAGATTCAATTTATGATGAGTGTGGAGTTTCGGACATTTTTGAAGACACTTCTTTGACATAAAATAAACTGCCATGGTTTATTAAAAAAATGAAATAAAAAATTTAATGAAAAATGGGATGAACAAAATTGCGCTTCAACTGTTCGCTCAAGTTTGGGCTGTATTATCGTCCTCGCTAGTGAGTCAGCTGGTCGATAAAACTACAAACGCTTTAGGCCCGTGCGAGGCAATATCGTTTCGTGCGATCCTTTCTGTCATACGATCCACTGGCATCCAGCAGCTGCGGCAGGAGCTCGTATATCGTTGAGCTACGAGCCAAAGTCACTCTCAAACAAACACACGACCTTCATCCTTTTCACGAGTCTATTATTTCCCATAGTAATTCTAGAACAGGGTGTATAGACGTTCCGACCTTGACCACCTTTGGCCCAATTTTGCCCGGCGTGTAGTTTTCGACAAAAGAATGAAACTCCACTATCGGGTCGCAAAAACCAATCATCCACCGGATAACTTTTTAAATTGACTTGGAAACCTTCGAAATATCAAACAAAAAAAAGTACCGTAAAAGTTTGAAGGAATTTCAATCCTTTACCGTATGTTTTTATTTATTTTTTTCATATCTTCAAAAGGCATACAAATATTTAAAAAAATTAAACGATCGTAAATACGAGATCGAGGTAATAACGGTAAATAAATGCCCACTTAGGTAATAGATATTTTTTTATTTTTATTTTATTTTTATGGGGTTTATGTTTACTGCGGTAGTTCTAGTGAGTTTTTTTTGTATTCATTCGGTTTGTTGTTGGTTGGGCGATGCGCCTGAAAAAGGACCTCAGGTCCTAATGTACAATAAATGCCATCTATCTATCTATCTATCTATCTACCGAGTTTACGGGACCTTTCGACCTTTGGTACTCCAGTGAAGATCTCTCTCACGCTTCTATTCTCTGTGCCATTCCCCCTTGGTTTATCATAAATTCAAGCTAATTAAGAGCCCCTGTCACTGTCGTGTTTCGTGACGTATTACAATCTCCGTATCCCTTTAATTCTACTTTCTCCCGAGGTTGCTAGTGCTCCCAGAAGAGTCGTAAACCCGAGCCGAGTACATTCCCGGCTCTCCTGGTCGTCCGTATCTTCAAATGCCCAAGATTTACGCGAGCTTTCTTTCGTCGAAAACGAAAAAAAAAACCCATCAATTGCGTATATTCACTCAACAATTTTGGGTAAAAATACCTCTGAATGCTTTTTACGGACACTTAACAGCGACGACCCCGTAATGATATTTTTACCATTTAAAAAATATGTTTTTTTTTATATTGAATATTGCGGCCTCGAAAAAAATGCATTTTTCGATTTTTGTCTCCAGAGTCCGTCCGCTGCATTCAATTTTTTTAGAATAAATCATGTCCATTCAGCAACCGTTTCGCAATTCGTTCTAGTGAACTCCGACAATAATTTCACTAAAAAAAAAGTTGCAATGATTTATTTCAATAATTTTTAATCGGTTGGAAACAATATAAAGTCTACATGATCTAGTATTTTTTTTATTACAACACATATATGCAATATATTATATAAGTCTGTTATGTATAAAAAACTTTTCCATGTGACATACTCCATAAATTCACTACTACGACTACTCAAATAAATACACAAATAAATTACCGCCACGTGAGTCGCTCTAAGTTCCGGACTGTTTGAAATTGCTATACCGAGAGAAAGATATAATAAAAAAATTCCGGTAATCTAAGAAAAATTAGCAGACCTCATGGTAGTACGCAGCTAGGGCGCCTATGGCAGAGAGTCTCAGAATTTTTACCACAATATCTCCGAAAAATTCTTCTAAATTCGGTTCTTTCTGTCAAACGACATAGTTATATTTACCTTCTCCTCCTTCTCTCTGAGCGAAAACACCACCGCTTGATCACACGGAATTGAAACAAATATGTTTTTAATTCGTTGAATATAACGTAACGTCGCCCGAGTCGCTCGAAATCGCGAAGTGTATGAAACCGCTAGATTCAATGGTTTAATCACACGGAATCGGTAATGCATTGGAATGCCTCGTAGACCGCAGCCGGGCCCGAATGGCCGCTCGATACAGTGACAAAGGTTTACGTGTCAACGGTGAAATTATCGAATGACAAGTGATGGCATCGGGTCAGACGGGAATTGTATCGTTTAACGTGGGACAGCCGATTGTATGGGGTCGCGCGAGCGGCGAGCCACCACGGGAGTGTGTATAAACGAGAAACGAGCTCTTCTCGTATCGAGGTCGAGAATTCTAACTTTAGTTATAGAGTCGTCTTCGAGCCTCGCGAGCCCGAACACGAAACAGTGGGTATCGCGGGCAAACGGTATCGCGAGAGAGACGTCGAGCTGACCGCGTGTTTGCTTACAGTTTATATAGTTCGATTCGTCCGACCGCGCTTGATCGCTCCGCACAACAGCTCTGCACACACCGGCGCGGTTGTTATACCGGCCCACCCTTCCTAGCATTGTAGTTGGCACCAAACCGCTAAACATGTCGACCTTTGAAATTTCCTCTATTTATTGATTTTATGTTAACCAGCTGATTACGAATTTTATTTTTCTTTGAGGTTGAGGTCGTACTTGCGGCCAGTCTCACCCCACGTGCGTTCGGAGAGAATTGAGAGGGGAATTGCGAACACTTCTCGATCAGATAAAAATCTGAAAAAATCAACTCTATGGAAGGTACTGAAAAGATTTATTTTGCATAATAATAATTCAAGAATGTTATTAACAAATTGATGGAAAAAATAATCTCTTTTTTTTATTCATTTGTTGATAACATTTTGGAATTATTATTATGCCAAATCAATCTTTTCAGCATTTTCTGAATGCTTGATTTTTTTCAGATATTTATTCCACCGAGAAGTGTTCGCAATTTTTTCTGAACTCACGTGAACTGTCTGCAAGCACTACCTTAAGCAGTTTTTCCTAATAAACTTTCTGCTCATCTGTGATTTTACTGTATTATACTTTTTTATTTACTCTCAACAGGTGTTTTATGAATAGTCTTGCCATTACGAATCACTGTATCTTGGATTATTATTTATTATTTATTATTTATTATTTATTATTTATTATTTATTATTTATTATTTATTATTTATTATTTATTATTGCACCAGTCGGTACTGGGAATCGTAGTTCGGACAAACCGGCACCTTGTTAATTGGAAGCGCACAGTCGTATATTTATTGTACAGTAGTCGAGGAGAGTGGCGCGCCATTAAGATCCATAACGATCTCGGATGCGCTCCGAGTATCGTTTGATAGATAGCGTGACTGGTGGATGAACGGATGGGCCGATAGTCGTCAACCTCGATATAACTCATCGCTCTACCGCAACTGCGTGCATACTGTGGGATACGATGGAAACGTCCGAGACCTAGAGACGAATAGAGACACAGAGAGTGACACATGGCACGGCAATCATTCAATATAAAGAACCTAGGTGAACCGCTCATCGGTCCAGTCATCTCCAAGTACAAGCGTATTGGCCTGGAGGATCAGCTGCCGTACGTTCGAGTTTTTCTCCCGAGAAAAAAAATGTACTAACCATTTTTTTACGTTTCCGCGACTTGGAATTTTCCGAAAAAAAGTCTGCGTTAACATCGAGTTGAGTAAAATTGGAGTAACGTCTGTTTTGAGTTCTCCCGAGAAAAAATTAAAATTGCCTCCGGATTTTTTAAATTTTTACGCGGGGTCGAATTTTCCGAGAAAAACGAATTCTGCACTAGCATCAAATTGGGAAAATTTTGAATTATCGTACCTGAAACAGTCCACAAATGTATTAGCATCGGTATGCTAATGTACTAACCATTTTTTTACGTTTCCGCGACTTGGAATTTTCCTAAAAAAAGTCTGCATTAACATCGAGTTGAGTAAATTTTGACTAACGTCTGTTTTGAGCTCACCCAAGAAAAAATTAAAATTGCCTCCGGATTTTTTAAATTTTTACGCGGGGTCGAATTTTCCGAAAAAGAAACGAATTCTGTGCTCGCATCAAATTGGGCTGATTTTGAGTTATCGTACCTGAAACAGTTCACAAATGTATTAGCATCGGTATGCTAATGTACTAACCATTTTTTTACGTTTCCGCGACTTGGAATTTTCCGAAAAAAAAGTCTGCATTAACATCGAGTTGAGTAAATTTTGTCTAACGTCTGTTTCGAGCTCCCCCAAGAAAAAATTAAAATTGCCTCCGGATTTTTTAAATTTTTACGCGGGGTCGAATTTTCCGAAAAAAACGAGTTCTGCGCTAGCATCAAATTGGGCAAATTTTGAGTTATCGAACATGAAACAGTCCACAAATGTATTAGCATTGGTATGCTAATACATTTGTGTGTTTCAAAAATGTTCGGCGTTGTTTTTGATATCAATAAACGCACGTCCGTCAATCACTGATGAAGATTGCCTTCCAAATAGTAATCAGAGATGTGCATTTATACGAGCGCGCCTGTCGAATTCTCGAACCCCTCCGTTTCCACCTGTTTGCACTCTGATCGCTGCTGATATCTGTTCCGACATTTACCCGATTGACGGACGTCCCAAAGCGGATATCATAAAGCCCATACAGTGCGTTCCCTGCTGCCAATTTTCGTTCTCACTCCTAGGATATAAAACCCGGACGCAACGCACTTTCCTTCGTATCTCATCAACTCGCCCCCTTCATACTGCTGATTTTCGTTCCTACTCGCACGATATAACTTTCCGACACAACAGACTTTCCTTAATATCTCATCGACCCTCCCCTCGCCGGCGTACCCTCGGGTATAATTTTAGAGCTTGGCACAACGTCATATTTTATTTCAGTTATAGCCAACGGCCGAGGAACGAGTAAAACAGTCAGACTTCCGCGAGTGTTGCCGGACAGACGGACGTCCGGCTTTGGTAAACAAACAAAGTTTGACATCGACAACATATTAATTCTCATTGCTGTTATTCATATTGTGTTCGAAAAAAACGCAAGCTTGCGACGTGTTTTTTGTTAGTTTATTTGTTTCAAATAAATGTTGCGTTTCATTGTCACTACCGTTGTTAATATTTTTGCGATAAAGTAACATAATGTGTTCGATAGTCAATTTTTAAATCGGAATAACAAATTATTCAATTAATCGACGATTCGTTCTCAAAACCGTTATTACTATTTTTGGTTCAAAACAACACAATCTGTTCGACAGGTATTTTTTTAATCTGAATAAGCAATTATTCAATTAATTGACGATTCGTTCGCAAAACAGTCATTATTATTTTTGTGTCAAAACAACACAATTTTTTTAATTGGTGTAACAAATTATTCACTTAATCGACGATTCATTCTCACTACCGTTATCATTTTCGTGTTGCAACAACAAAATGTGTTGTACACTAATTATTTTTATTTGCGTCACAAATCATTCGATTAATTCAATAATAACCAAATATCGTCGGCGTTAATTGTTCGACGTCGCTATCCACATCGTTCACGAGTATAATCCGCACGTACCACGGGACGCATACCGCACACGGGATCGACGTTTGTTTGCGAAAGCTGGTATTCATAGCGTATACCGTGACACCGTATATTACCGTGCACGGGACAGTTTGGATAGACACTCCGTTAATTGTTTTCTGTTAAAATAACACTAATCCGACTCTGACGATTATTTTTGTCTGATCGAGTATGAAATGTGGGATTACTTTGGAGAAGAAAATAATTTTAACTTGAGCTTACCTTTACGGGTATGCAGAACACGATGAGAATCAGATCGGCGCTGGCCAGACCGCCCAGGAAGATGTTGGTCGGCGTCGCTGGCAGCGGTCTCAGCCTCGGACAAAGCGTCGACGCAATTATTACCACATTTCCTGCGATACACAGTCAGAGTTGAAACATTTCTTAAAGTATGAAATTTGGATTTTAATTAATTTTTTTATTTCTTAAACTTTCTTGCGGCATGAACAAATTCATTTTATTATTATTATTATTATTATTATTATTATTATTATTATTATTATTATTATTATTATTATTATTATTATTATTATTATTATTATTATTATTTGAACTTACCGACGAGTCCGAGGCAGAAGGTGACTGAGTAGACTACGAGAACTGGGGCTAACTCGTTCCAATCGAAGGTCCCTAGAGATTCGTCGAAGTCGTAGTCGAACTCGCTGTCGTCCGTTGGCGTTGCGTTGCTCATTTCGTCGTCGGAATTTTCTGTCAAGCGATCTATCAGTGTCGGGTTGTTTTCTTTTTCTTTTTCAAAAGTTAAAATCTTCTAAAAATATTTTATATTTTCGTACAGCTGTAGATTTATGGAATAGAATGTAATCAGGTTACGTCGTTCGGTATCCGTGCTGAGAACACACGCATTGTACGTTTCTATACGGCCCGGCTCCGGCGACTCTTTCTCCCCCGCGGAATTTGCCTTCGTCGCGGCCCGAGCGTGAAACTGACGTTAAATCTGCAATCATAGACCGTAGAGTGGACGGTTTAATTATTGCCTCATACGATTCAATGTTGGTATAGCGTTGCTCATTTCGTCATCCAAATTTTCTGACAATTTCGTTTTAGTTTTTCTCTTCAAATCTAAATTTTTTAAAACTTAACATTATCGTACAGCTATCGATAGATTTATGGAATACCAACGGTTGTGTTTTGGCTAGCGCGCTCACATGGATCGCATGTTTCATAGCATGTGGAAATCCGTTCCATGTGCTATGAAAACCGAAATTCTGAAATTATAGCACATGGAATGGAATTTCCGAATTTCGAAATTCATTCTATATACTATAAAAACTTAATTGCACAATTATATATAGCATATATAGGATATAAAATATATGCATGTGTGATATAGCATATACCATACAAAATATAGCATATAAAATGCGTATAAAATTTCAAAATTTATTCTGTGCTATAAAAACCGATATTTCGAAATTCCATTTTATATGCTATGAAAACCGGAGGGAGGAGTGTCAGCTTCATTGAAGGGGGGAGGGGGGGTGTGTTAGCTTCTCCGGGGCTCAGCAAGGAGGGGGACAACATCCAAGCCAACATACAAATCCACAAGGGGAGGGGAGACAAAAATCTAAACTAACAAATAAAACCACAATTTTCCAATATATATATATAAGATAGTGTAATTCAGCAACGTCGTTCGAGATCCGTGCTGAGAATACACGCATTGTACACGTCTGTACAGTTGGACTCCGTCGACTCTTTCACCCCTGCGGAATTTGCCTTCGTCGCGGCTAGAGCGTGAAACTCACGACCCCTAAGCGTAGACCGTAGAATGGACGGCTTAATTATGGGCTTATATGATTCAATGGCGTATAACTGCAGCTATGCAACAAGGTGAAAGGGGTGAATATGGCCCGCTTCACGAGTCATTGATTTAGTGCTAATCCGGGTGGGCCATATTCACCCCATTCGCCCCCACGCATTCGCACCGGCTCTAATGCTCCATGCGATCGATCGATGTTATTGTGAACTCCATTCACTAGAATCGTTACATCGTCAACCTCATTCACCTCCGCTATAGTTCCAACCCAACGTTTATTGTGCTGGCTCGAAATCATCATAAATACAGTTTTAAAAGAAAAAAAGTGGGATACATTTTTTAAAGTTTTTTTTTTTATACTTTATTTTCCTCGTCATTCAACCGCTGAAATTTATAGGGCGAGATGTAACTCTCGTGAAATGGTTTTTATTATTTTTTTTTTAATTTAATGCCCCTTTGAATTTAATTTGATTGTGAGCCGTGTATTATTATTTTTTTTTTAATTAAGTTTCCCCGAAGGGAGGGAAAATGGACGAGCCGCGTGAAGGAGGATTTTTCTTTGCAGGCGTGAATATGGCCCGGTTCACGAGTCGTTGATTTAGTGCTAATCAGGGTGGGCCATATTCACCCCATGCACCCTACGCACTCAAATCCGCTTAAGTGCTCCGTGCAATCGATCAATATTCTCATGAGCCCCATTCACCAGACTCGTTACATCGACAACTCCATCCACCTCGACTATAGTTCCAACCCAACATTTATCGTGCCCGTTCGAAACTATCATAATCCCGGTTTTCATAGAAAACAGACCCACCTCTTTCTTACGCTATTTTTAATCCTTTATTTTCTTCCTCATTCAATCGCCCAGATTTACGGCCGAGACGTAACTCTCGTGAAATGTTATTAATTTTTGTTATTTTTTTTTAAATTAATTTAATACCCTTCTGAATTCAATTTATTTCTGAGCTGTGTATATGTATATATATATTTTAATTAAGCCTCACCGAAGGGCGGGAAAACTGACGAGCCGCGCGAAAGAGGATTTTTCTTTGAGAGAGCCAAAAAGGCAATCCGGCTGGGATCATAAAAAAAAACCCCGAGGTCAGAACAACAGGATCGTCCGCTTTTGTGCGCACCGGAAATACTAAACGGAACTTGCGAGATTTTTTTTTTCCGCAAAAGTTGACGAAATCTCCACTGATTTTATTTTCCACCGTTTTGCCGGTAAATCGCTCCGCGGAGTTTCTATAAACGTATGAGAAGATTGCGCGAAAGCGAAACATCCGTACATTCTCGCTACACAACTCAGCGGCTTTATTGCCTCGGAGGTGAGATGTGCGCCAAGTTTTATAGGGCTGTCGTAGTCAGACGTCGTCGCGATTTCAATCGTCTTCCGTTCCGAGCCAATTTTTCCGGCTTCGAAATTTCTTTTGAGAAACTTACACGGGTTCCCCGGATCGAGAAGCTATTTTTTTTTTTTTTTTGTCGGCGAAATAGATCGGATCGAGAATTTCTCGAGGTTGATTGCTCGTGTGGCTTTTTTGAACCTGTAAAGGAATTCATGGAACGGACATTTCGTTTAAATGTAATTGATTAATTGGCTGATGTAATGCGATCGTTGCTTACCTATATTTTACATTCATCCTCTTTGCATAAAAAAATGATAATACATACATTTCCGATTCAGTTCCTACAATTTTTCGGCATTCGGATCTGACGATTTTTTTTACTTCATTTTTTACAAGTTCCAAAATTCATCGAATGAAATTATTGAAAGATTTCGATAATTCCTCACGACTAGAGTGATTGTAATAATTTTTTCTACAATTTTCTATATACGGATGTTACGATTTTGTTTGCTTAATTTTTTTTACAAGTTCCAAGGATTCAACAAATGAAATTTTGTTAAGATTTCGATAATTCCTTACGACGAATTCCATGATTATTATAGTGAGTGTAATACTTTTTCATAACCAAAGGTCTTTCTTTGTTTAAGAAAAAAATAAATAAAAGTAAAGGAAGTTAAAGAAAGTTTTTTTTCTGCGAAATTATCGAAGCCCCATCTGCGGTCCGGCCTCGAGAGTTCCGGGAACGGCTCTCGTGGCTTGCATCGGGCGGACCGCACGCGCGAGAGAACCCCTCGTCGAGCGAGTCTCCCGCGAGCGATTCCTCATTCAATCTCGAAATATCGACGCCGACCGCTGACGGGAGCAAAAAAATTCCCTCCGCTCTGTCTCCCCCTCCCCTTGCTTACTCCACGGTGCGGAACACTTTGCGACCTCTTGGAATTAATTATACATTCATGAATAGTATACGTTATACTCTGTACACATGCCCGATTGGATTACAACGCTCCTCGATGTTTCCGTCTAATCGTGCGACGTCGCACGCGCCAAGCGATAATCCTTCTCGCTTTCCCCCTCTCGCGCGCGCAGCAGAACCGAGTGAGAGTCGTCTTCGAGCGAATAAAAGAGCCGGCCGGCCCACTTTGCGTGTATCAACAATAAGAGACTCTTAACCGAGAAGTTTGTTTGTTCTTGCGAACCCTGATGGGATTCTCGCTTCCCATTCAGCGCTCGCCTTTTGTTCGCACTGAAGGGCTCTCCTTTCACGGGAAAACTTTATTACAGGCAGACGATTATACTTTATAGCGCCCCAAAGCTACGACGAGTAAATTCGATTATATATTTATTTTTTCTTTTATTTTTTTAATGCAAAGAGTGAGAACTTGTAACTTCTATAGCGGCGAAATGACAGCAATGGCAATAGTTGAATTTTAATTAAATATTTTTGCGCACCGCGCCTGCTTGAGGCGACAACCCTTCCTTCCCGCCCGTCACGAGCTCGGTCGGTAACAAAAACTGTAATTAATTTTTTTAACCGTGCAGATCGTTTACGATTCGAATGCGAATTCTTACATGAGGCGGGGGTCGACAGAGCTTCGTGTGAGAGTTTAATTGTGACCGTAGATGGTCGGCATCGTGGAAGCAAATAAATTACAGTTTTTATTACCGACACCGGTATTCCAAGTGATCTTTCAGGAGATCGGGGCTCTCCAAACTAGACGTATGAGCAATAAATCTTGTAAATCGTTGGTGCAAGGATTTTTTTTTTCTTCATCAAATGATCATAATGGATAGTAAATTTTTTTTTCTCATTGCGGCATTCGTCCTTAGCCTGGAAAAGCATTAATGGCAGTGAATTTGCTAAAATATAATACGGCATAAAACATGATGCATCAAAGTCTTATTTATATTTAATCTGCCTAATGCGAATATTGTCGTTGAGTTAGCTATATCAATTATTGCTGTAACAATGTTGTAGCAAGATGAATTGTACGAATTATAGTTATTTTGGCATTTTATTTTATTGTTATTATTCCACCTTGTGCAGCGAATATATTGTCTTATTTCTGTGGCGTACTCTCTCAATCTGCTATTATGTACTTCGCCAATACGTTTACGTATCGCGCTTGTAATTGGGCTCGGCCCGTTTTTACACTAATAATAATAATAATAATAATAATAATAATAATAATAATAAAATATTAACTCGTTTCTGACTTTTATTATCAGCGTATTCTTTCGGTTTTTTAAGAATCGTGCCGTATGTATGCACTCGTCCGTCCACTATAGAGAGCTCGACCCCCTTAAGGTAGTCCTTGCGAATAGTTTTCACTTCGCATAAGTTTCAGATAAATTAGAGGGAATTGCAAACACTTATCGATGGTATAAAAATCTGAAAAAATCAATCATGATTTTCTGATTTGTATATCGTTGAAAAGTGTTTGCAATTCTCTCTTATTTGTCTGAAACTTACGCGAAGTGAACACTGTTCGCAAGGACTACCTTAAGGTCTCGAATGGGTCTGGCCGACATGACTTGACATGAAAAAATGACGGCAGTTTTTTCTCGTACGATATAATGATCGAAAAATCAATTCCGACGGAAACTTTTATCCGCGGGGGAAAATTGCCAACCCTCATACGAATCGCTTTCGAAGCGATGAACTCATGGACGAACTAAAGTGCTGCAGGGATGAGCAACCCCCGCATATTCCCACGCGTTATCCGAGATCTCTTCATTAAACAACTATAGTGGATGGTCATTTTTTTGTAACTATTATTATTATCATTATTATGTAATTGCAAAAACATTAACTAGTTTCTGAAATTTTCTTATCGAAGTACGCGTTCAGTTTTTTTAAGGTTCGTGCCGTATATAGATATGCACTCGTTCGCCTATTATACAAGGCTCCAACCCCCTTAAGGTCCCGAATAGGTCTGGCCGACAAGTCTTCGTCATTGCCCTAACTTTTCTTTTTTTACGATGTAATTATCGAAAAATCGATGGCGACGGAAACTTTTATTCGCGGAGAAAAAATTACCGTTCTTCGTAGTATAAATTGCTTGCAAAACGATGAACTCGCAGTGAACTAAAGCGCAAAAGAAATTAGCAGCACTTTACGAGGACTTTTTTTTTCTTCATCAAACGACTACAGCGAATGATAATTTTTTATTATTACTATTTATTATTACAACTGATTATTACTATTTATTATTATTATTATTAGTATTATTAATTTGCAAAAATATTGACTAGTATCTAACTTTTTTTATCAACGTTTTCATCCAGGTATTTTAAGGATCGTGTCATAAATACGCACTCGCTCGCCTGTTACGGAGAGTTCCGACCCCCTTAAGGTCCCGCATGGGTCTGGCCGACGGAACTTCATGGTTTTTTTTTACACGATATGATTATCGAGAAATCGATCGCGACGGAAACTTTTATCTGTGGGGAAAAATTCACCGTCTCTCGTACGAATTGCAGTCGAAGCGAGAAACTCGCGGTAGAACTAAAGTGCAGCGGGGATGAAGTAAAGGAGCAGTCCGTGCATATTTCAACGCGTTATCTGAAGAATTAAAAAATAAAAAATTATCTGGTATTCCGCATGCTCTTTCGGCAAATCGGCGCTCACCAAAGTAGTCGGTCGACTAATAAATATTTTAAATTGTTCGTGAAACTTTTTGTTTGTTATTACGGAAAATATTCTTAGTCTGGAGAAGCGTTTAATGGCGATGAGTTTGCTAAAATATTAACTGGTTTCTACCTTTTTTTATCAGCGTGTTCGTTTAGTTTTTAGGATCGTACCTTATTTTGTGACTTTCTACACGTTTTTCCCATAAAAAAAATTCAAAGTGACTTTAAAAATCTGAAAAAATTCATACGTTTTCAGAAAAGTGAAGCACTTTCATAAAGAAAAGTTAGGTTTCCGGGAGATTTGTTGATCAGTCTCATTTATGATCAATTTGTTAAAAACATTTTGAAATTATTACGATGTAAAATTAATGTTTTCAGCACCTTTGATATGCTCGATTTTTTAAAGATTTTTTTTTCAGATTTTTATACCATCCAGAAGTATTTGCATTTCCCTCTCATTTCTCTGAAACTTATGCGAACTATTCGCAGGACTGCCGTAAGGTCCCGCATGGATCTCGCCGACGATTCCCCACCGTTGCCCCAATTTGATTTTTTTTTTTACGATGTAATTCTCGGAATATCGATTCCGACGCAAACTTTTATCTGCGAGGAAATATTCACCGTCTCTCGTACGAATCGCTCTCGAACTCACGGATGAACCAAAGTGCAGCAGGAATGAACTAAATAGCAGACTCCGCATATTTCAATGCGTTATCTGAAGATTTTTTTTTTTAATCTACCATTTTACGTTCGAGCGGGACAAATGGGGATGACAATATTAAGCTGAGGGTCGTGCTCGAGGCAGCTCCAGATAACCGCCCTCCTCTATCGCTCATCCCTACACCGAACCGGGAAAAAAATCTCGTGGTCGGACTGCAAGTCCCACTGCCCGCCCACGCGGTTTACAGACAACACCGCATCTGTGTACTGCGCGATCCTCGAAATGTATTTTCTGCATCGGTTAACTTTCCCCGAGGCATTTGGGACGGACTCGTTGTCGTCTCTCGCGGGGTTTAAAAAAAACTGAGGAATAAAACAGTCGTTTCGAGGAAGCGATATAAATATTATCGCGGCTTAGCTTTATTTTATATTTAAACAAATCTGGACTGGAAACGACTCGATCAAAACTTCGTTGATCAACTTTGTACCAGGTTATAAATTTCACATACGAATTTTTCCTCATCTCGTCCATGCGGCCAGACAGATTTGGGGTAATTTGTTAGAACAGGTGGACGATCCAAATTGGCAAAAGAAAATGGTCTTTAATATGAAATGAAATATTTTAAAATATATATTTGATAGAAACTTAAGTATCTTAAATTATATTTTTAATATAAAATTTAATATTTCAAATTATATCTTTGGTATAAAAATAATAATATGAAGAGATGTTTAATAAAAATGACATTCAAGAGCGTTGATGTTTTTGTGTTTTTGTATCTTGTGGCGTCGACGAGATCTAATTTTGGAAAAAGTTCGTGCCAAAGATATTTTTAGTTCGACAATAAAATAGTAATAAAGCTTACGACTTATTCCGAACGGCTCTGTCAGCCCGTGGAGCAACAGCGTGCAGTCTCCGAGTCGATGCACTCGCGGGGATTGCGATCGTCGACGAATCTCTCGAATTTCAGCCTCTCCGAACTCTCACTAATCTCATCGATCATTATATTTTTATTTCGTCCCTCCCGCGAGGCTCCCGTCCAAAACTGCACTTTGTTTCAACTTCGAACACTTGTCGTCCGAGTCGTGAGAGAAACCGCAAAAAATTGCATATTAATGTTTAATCGACACTGCCGTTAGCCAAGACGCGGGAGAGGTTGACTATTTTTAGTGGTCAATTTTGTGAATCGAAACTAAAATAGCGCCGAGGAATTAAGAGACAGGGAGGAGAGCGCGCAGAGCCGAGTTTCGCGCGGAACCACGACTATGAAGCGACTGCCGGACTGCGACGACTCGGGCCAGCCAGAGATCCGTGTGTGCTTCGGCGGTGAGTTTGCCTTGAGGAATACCTATAGGAAGAGAGCTTCGCCAGCCACCTCGCTCCGACTAATCTACCTCACTTTTCGATCACCTCGAGACCGTCAATTTGACATCTTACGCTGTCATAAATAATTGTACATTTAGCTAAAGTAAAGACAGTCGGTTTTTTCACAATGTTAGTCGAATTTTTTAAAATGTTCGTCAATTTTGGGGACATTTTTCGACCGCCCCCCTCCCTCCTCCAACCTCTCTTTTCGATCACCCCGAGTCCGTCAATTTTACATCTTACGCTGTCATAAATAATTTTATAAATATAAAATTAGTAATGACATTATTCATTATTTATTTTATTATTTTTTTATTATTTATTTAGGTAAATAACTAAAGTAAATAAAATAGAATTTTTCAAAATTTTAGTTAGTTTTGAGAAAATTTATGGAGCTACCCCCGCCTTCCCTTACGGCACGTAATACTTGTAATAAAATATAGGAGTTACAGTTACAGAAAAACGGTACAGTTTTTATTAAGGTAATTCGCTCGCTAGGGTAATAAGTCTGTCAGTTTTCCTTGGGGAATACCTGTAAAAAGAGAGCTTCGCGAGCCACCTCGCTCCGACTCATCTGCCTCTCTTTTCGATCATCCCGAGTCCGCCAATTTTGCATCTTACGCTGTGACAAATAATTTTAAATTTAGCCAAACCAAGAAAATCGATTTTTTTAAATTGGAGTCAATTTTGGGGAAATATTTGGACCCCTCTTAAGGTACCGGATAGTAAAATAGAGAAGTTAATATATAGTACGAATATAGGTACATTTTTTTAGGCAATCCACTCCCTAGGCTATTAAGTCCATCAGGCTTGCATCATATGTTTTAAAAAAATATTTGTATAATTAACAAAAACTTTTGATTCAGGAAAAAAAAATTGAGTCAATTTTACAAAGGAGCGCATTTTTGTTTACACCTTTAAAGTAATACCGTCTGTTCGAAGAAAAATGTTTATGTAACGCAGCTCCATCCGCAAAATCGGATTCGCAATATTTCAAAGTGAATCGGCGTCAATTTTAAGCGACGGGCCTGTCCCGTTTGGAAGGGTAAAAATAAGAGATGAAACTCAAACATCTCAATCCTCGAATTGTGTAACTGTGGCACGTGATGCTCCTAAATTCGTTACTCATCGACGGGTAGAGAGAGCTGTCTTCCGCGTTACCGGCGTCAGATGTTTCGATTATTTCTATTTTCAACCGCGTCCAGACGGCCCATTATCGAATCGGTGTATCGTTGAGATCTCCATGTTATTGGTCCACGTGTGAGAGCTAATGCATTCCGTGAGAATGCGCATTCCCGTGATTTATTGGATTTTTCAATATCCACCGACTTGGATTGGCAGGGATAATCGAATTGAGTATCCGGAACTCGAGAGTTTAATTAAAATAGTCGGGAATCGGATTTCACGCGCTCTTCTCGCGGCGAATTGAACGGCGAAGGAAATCGACAGTGGCGAAGCCCCGTTCGTTCGGAGAGAACTCTCCGGGGTCGCGCTGTTGCCCTCCGGATAATTTTCAATTCCATCGTCGGTAAAGCGGAAAGTTTTCGTATCGACGGAAGGCTCGAAAGTTGTCTGCCTAAGCGGCGGAAACTGCGCCACCGTCGGTAAAGACACTTGTCGCAATATTCGATCAGTGGCCTGCAATCTATAATGTAAATCTCACGATACAAATGCAGGAACATGCCTACTGTTATATTTGAAAATACTCTATACAGTTACCATAAACCATTTTCGAATTTGTTATCACAGTACCAATAGTTACCGTTTATGTTCGTGACCAAAAATTATTGACTATCTTGCCAATTTTGAGAGCCCTACGCTTCTATTAGTAAAAGTCATCTTCATTTCAATTTTACCTTAAATGATTTTTTTGAGGCAATTTTTACAGTGGAAATCGTAATTTTTTTTAGGTTCACGAACAAAAATTATTGACTATGTTGCCAATTTTGAGAGCCCTAGAAAAAAGTCATCTTCACTTCAGTTTTACCTTGAATTATTTTTGAGGCAATTTTTTACAGTGGCTATAGTAATTTTTTTTAGGTTCATGAACAAAAATCATTGATTATATTGCAAATTTTGAGAGCCCTACGATTGTATTAGCAAATAGTCATCTCCACTTCAGTTTTACCTTTAAAGATTTTTAGAGCCATTTCTTACAGTAGAAGAAATATTTTTTTAGGAGGGGTCAATGACCATCGCCTATATTGAAAACTCAAGAAAATACAATAGGGTTGACAAACGTCCTCGAACCCGAAAACAAGATTTCCTCATATTATAACTTCCTTGCCCTCGCAAAGCTACAGATAGCCGCGCATGCGCACATATCGATTATAATACGCAAAGTGAGACGGAATAAACTCTCGTTGAAGATCGTATCGAAGAGATCGGGCATCGCCGACATCATCACCAGCGGCAGCAGCATACTCGTCCCGAGACTCCTTTACTACCAAAAACTTTCACCGTCCATCCGTTCGTCCGTCTGCCGGCTGTTCTCCATGGCCCGAGAGAGCCTCTGCACGTATTCCCACGATCCCTCTCGCTCTCTTCTTACGTTATATTACCCACTCGGTATACAATGTACTACCTAGTACACGGTAATGTTCCACCCATTGCCCGCTTCTCGAACACCTATTATAGTTTATCTATACGTATATATATGTATATAAGGCGATCGTTAGAACCGTAACGAGACCTCCCGGTTAATTCATTTTCTACTTTTTACTCCTGGGGGAGTGACCATAATTTGTTGTTATTATTACAATTTGTCTTCACAGTTCGGTAATTCAATACCAGAAGTAGGTACGAAGAGAATGTATGCTCTCGTTCGACCGACAGGCCATTGTGCTCCTAAAACATCGATACACAAGTACGGTGTTGCAAAATTAAAGCGAATAGAATGCAGGATCATATTCGCGGTTGAAAACCGAGAAAACTTTTCCTTTGGAGTTTTTCGATTCGACGTATAGTTCCGAAGTTCGAGGCGGTCAAAGATCGGACCAATGAGAGGGCCGCGCACAAGTGCGCACATGCGCCCGCGCGCTCCCATTGGCCCGAAACTTAACGGGCTCGTATCTCCGGAACCGTGCACTCTGGAAAAAAAATCCAAAGACGAAAAGTCTTCAGTTTGGCGTCGCGAAGACGATGACAATTTTTGTACGAAAGTGTATTTATGCGATTAGTGTATGCGACTCGAAAGTGCGTGTTTTTTTTCATGCGCGCTTACGCCGCGACCGTGTCGAAAGAGTGGAACACTGATCGAGAGGTAATTGACACGATTGGAACGTACGTGCGGACAGGGTGTCCGACAGCCCGTGGAGTTTAAAGACTGTCCTCAGCGCGGAGCGCGTCCATCGTCTCGGCGGCGTCTCGAAGCTCACCAAACTCCTCGTCCATCCCTTCTCGCGTCCTCTCGCAGCGGAGATTCTCTCTCTCGGTGGTTCGAGCCGGCGCGTTCCCCCTCGCTTCTCGGTTACAGAATGTGAAAGTCGCCGCGGTCATCTGGTCATCCTTATTATGTATACCCCGGGCTCACCGACCCATACCACCTTCGAGAATGCTCTCGCATCTCTCTCCCGAGCCCCTCACTCGGCGCAAACCTTCTTCGGCTCGCTCTGACGAAATTTTTTTGTTTCGTAGCAACGAAAAAAAAAAGAAGATGAAGAAGGAAGAAAAAACCCATAATTGTAAGAAAAGAGGAAACGACTCTGCTCTTGGTTTGTGCAAACTCGCGGAGTCACCAGATTTTATTACAATAGTACGGCAACTCCCGGAGTGGGTTGCGTCGATTGCGTAACTGCGACTAGGATGAGCTCCGGTGAGTCGTCGCCCGTGTAACACACAATGGGTCAGGGTGTACGAATGGAGGAAGGGAAGTGCACAAGAGAAAGATGTACATATACACACATGCATATAAACACATACATATACACACATACATATATATACACATACATATATACACATACATATATACACATACATATACACACATATATACATATATATGTATATATGTATATATATTGCTTGAAGAGGAAAAGATAAGCCTCGAGTGAACGAGATCGTAAAACCTCTGGAGGATTATAGTTCGGTGACTAAACTTTGCTCTCGCGTTAGGAGAGAACCGCGAATGAACGCTCTCTGGGAGTATTCCCATTATTAATAACCACTATGGACTCCGCTATGCGGCTGCTCGCTTCTCCTTACTTCCTCTCTCGAGTCTCCGTTAGTGGGATATGATTTTATATTTTATATACATAAATGCATTATTTTATTTTATTTATTTGTGCGTTATGCATGGGGCATTCCGCGTCAAATCAACAGCTCATGTCACTCACGCCCGTCAATTACGTTTTGCTTCCTCATATTTTGGTATGACGTTGTTAAAGACGTATCGTAAGGGACTCGACATTTTTTCAGATTTTTTCACACCATCGGTCAAATTTTTTAATCGTTAAAAACAATTACGAAAACGCGTTTTTTTTAATTCTAATAAATGCACACTCATTCTATAATTTGAAATATGATTTTTAAGCACCACACGATAATGGGATGTCAATATTTACTATTTTTTCGCAAGTTTCATGTTTTATTCGTGTCGCAATTGGAATGAACATTTTTTTAATCGCTCACAACTTTTTTAAACATCAATGAATTCCAATTTTTCTAAAGTTTCTAAGAGTACCAGATCGCCCGAACGAAATTGATTTCAATAAAAAAATCGCTCAAATCATATTAAAACAAAGTGAACAAAATCACCAGGAGTGCGCTGCCGATTTGACGTGAAATGCCCCATGTATAATAATAAAAAAATCTTAAAAAAAATATATATACATTAATAAAAGTATATATATGTATTTACTATAACGCAGGTTAAATTTGGGGATTTTGTTTCCGGTTGCGATCCGGATTGCGCGGTGAATAGACATTTAGTTCCAAGCGTCGCGGAATATAATATCGCAATAGTTGTCCGAGTTGCAATCCTCATCGCTTGTGAGAGACGGCGGAGCGTGTCTCAGCCGAGAAAGCCATATAGGCAGCTCACGGCGCAAATGACTTTGTGCAACCCTCGCTGCCGCGATAAAACCCTCCGGGGCTCTTTTGCTGATGCGCCTCTCATCTCCGGTGCCTCGCTGCTCCAGAAAAGTGAGACCACGCGACGATACCGGGAGCCGCGCAGCGGAGCCGGTGTGTTACGAAAATGCCACGAGTGCGCAGATGAAACGGCACTTTGGCGGCAAATCGTCCGCTCTCTCCGTCGTCACGCTGCAAGCGAAATCTCGCCGTTTCAACGACGCGCGATTCAATTAAACTCCGCTGACCTTGGGTCTGTTATACAAAAAGGTTTTCTACGTTCCAGAAAACTTCGCTTATCGAACCGTTCCATCGGGAAACGAGGAAAACGCAACTTTTTGCGAAATGGGTCAAGCGAAAAAAAAAGAAAATCCACCGGTTTCAAGGCTACATCCGGTGTGGAATTTTTCGCCTACTTTCGCTTTAATCTTTTTCCTGGGCAAACGCGCGTCCGAGACGGATTTTTTCTTTTTTTGTCTTCAGACTGTGAAAATTAATTGTAAATTTGAAATATTGGAGTTTGAAATTTGCTTACATTACTTGCATTAATTGAACATTAATGTACTTTTTTAAATAATAAAGATACCAGGCATTAAAATTATAAATCTTTCTCCTGAATTAAAAAACAAATTTCATTAAGAATAAAATGTTTATTTGCAAAATTGCAAGTGTTTGAAATTTCAGAAACAGTTTATGTAAAACTGACTCGTTCATTTTCAAACAAAATTCTTTTACAATTAACCATTCGAAAATATAATTAAAAAAATATATATAGTGTAAAATAATATATGTATATATGTATTATTTATTTGTTACTGGTTCACATCAGGAGTCGCCTCGTCTCTCGTGACCGTGCAAACGATTTTTGCATTCAAGCTCAACGATAATTAATCGAGATCCAAGAGGTTGTTATTGCCTGTACAAATCACGCGCGCAGGTGGTCGAGGGGCTCCAGCGCGCCGCCTCTTTCTTCCTCTCATCTGTTTTAGTCATCTTAGTCGGCATCTTCCGGAAACAAAGAAAGCGCAAGTGTTCACAAAATGGGTCAGGCAATAAAAAACTTCACCCGTTTCAAGGCTACATCCGGTGTACAATTTTCCCCCTACTGATTTTTTAAATCTTTTCCGTGAGGAAACACGCCTCGGCGGCGAATTCTTTTTTTTACCATTTCGAATAACAATTTTAAAAAAATATATATATAAAAAAAAATTATAGTAAAAAAAATGTATTTATTTATTTTTGCTCCATTCAAAATCAAAGTCGCGGCGTCTCTCGTGACCGTCGAAAAGTTATTTCATTCCAACTTAACGATAATAATCAACAACGAATCGCGTTGGAGGCCATTTTTTTCCCTTTATTATTCGAAAATAAGATTTGAAAAAAAAATACATGTCCATTAAAAAAAATGTAATTATTTATTTTTTAGCAATTTTACATCAGGAACCGCTGCGTCTCTCGTGACCGTGGAAAAGATGTTGGGATTCCATCTTAACGATAATTAATCTAGAAACAAGAGGTTGTTTTTCCCCGAACAGATCACGCGCGCAGACCACCGAGGTGCTCCGGCGCGCCGCCTCTTGCTTCCTCTCATCTACTTCAGTCATCTTCGTCGGCTTCTTCCGGCGATCGTTTCATAAGCGGGGGTCTGCCTGGCGCGTAATAAGCTTTCTCCGGTCGTCGAGGTGAAAATTCTCAACTTTCTTCGGAGTCATGTATATGCGCTATATGTAGGTACGCCAGCGGCGGTCTTCTTCCGATTGTGAGCCCGGTGTCTCCGGCTAACCGAGAACTCTTTCGTGCCAGCATGCACGCCGTGTCGCAGCCACCGGCATCGCGAGACCGCCGCACGATGCATACTTACACGAGTGGTCGTGGCATATACGCATGCGCGCCCGCACACGTATACACTATCGACGGCGCATCGGCCGCGCGGACCAGGAAGTGCTTCACGTCGATAAAAAAAAAAAATTATCGTCAATATCGCCTTTTACATCAACATTATTGTAGACTCTTTACGAAGCATGCTAATATCTTTTCTAACCCATTTACCGGTCAAGTTTAATACATATGCGGATATATATGTTTCTATCCGGGGTAAAACAGTCGAATAAATGAACTGCTGAAATTCAATCATTTGCTTACGATATTTTAAGATGATTTATTTTTAGATTTTGAATTTTTGTTTTTAGATTTAAAAAAATGATATCAATATTGTGGACTCTTTACGGACCACATTAATATTTTATTAACCCACTTACTGGTAAAGTTTAATACATATGCGGATATATATGTTTCTATCCGGGGTAACGCAGTCGGATAAATGAACTGCCGAAATTCAATCATTTTATTAAGATATTTTAAGATTATTTATTTTTAGATTTTGAATTTTTGTTTTTAGATTAAAAAAATGATATCAATATTGTGGACTCTTTACGGACCACATTAATATTTTTCCAACCCACTTACCGACTTACAAGTTTAATGCATATGCAGATATATATATTTCTATACGGGGTAAAACAGTCGAATAAATGAACTGCTGAAATTCAATCATTATCTTAAGATATTTCAAAATTATTTATTTTTAGATTTTGAATTTTTGTTCTTAGATAAAAAAAAATGATATCAACATTGTGGATTCTTTACGAACCACATTAATATTTTTCGAACCCACTTACCGACTTACAAGTTTAATACATGAACTGCTGAAATTCGATAATTTTCTTAAACTATCTTTACATTTTTTTCCATAGATTATAAACTATGGATCCATTAGATCCATAAACTCTTGCAGACAGAACCGACCCATCTTTTTCTCTCGATAAATCCTCCATCCTCCAAGTAACAGTTTTCGCCGTTGTTAATAGTCGACAGGTGTTTAATCATCAATGCGATGACCCTCTTAATTTAATCGTTAATAATTAAGTGAAAAATGTAATAACAGTTCAAAAGAAAATTCGCATTGCACTTGATTACACGGTTACCCAGATGCAGAATAATGTCTGAAATGAGGACGATGGAGCTGCACAATTAGAGTCCGAGATACCTGACATGATAGTCTGGAAGCTGGCAAAACAAATCTTAATCCATTTACCATAAAATAAAATCCACTATCTTATTCTCAGATGAGTCACGAGAAACGGTGAGAAAAAAATCAAGTTCTTGGAAAAAGAAATCGCCCAACTACATGAAATGCATTAAGTGCACCGGTACTTTAATATACTATATATGTATACATATATATATACATCCAAGTGAATGCTTCCCGCGGCTCCCAGGAGTGGGACATCGGCTATAAATATATATAAACATATACATATATATCGGACCAATATATCGGGTCTCTCTCGAGAGTGCAAGTATAAGGCAGCCTCCGGAGGTCTTATAATTTCCGATTATGTCACTTCATGGTCGGCGCGTTCTTCATATCAGCCCCGTCCATAGACGAGACTCTCGAGCTTCCCGCGCGCGACTCCTCGATTCGTCATTGACGGAACACAAGCCCGAACGAGCAGCCTCGTTTGTCTCCACGACCCAATCCATTATTCATCGAATTATCCCGCAAGGAAGATGACCAATTAAAAATATATATAAAAATAAATAAAAAATAATAAATAAAATTCCATTAGATCCAGTCTTTATTTCTCAGCTCGGCTTCCATATACGGCCCAGAATTATTGCGTCCGATATTATGTGTCGAAATGATGTCGCTTAAAAAAAAAAAATTAGCAATTCCATGAGGCTCGTCGCCCGGGAGGCGACTCGGAGGGCAGATGGTACACGGCGTCGGAGCGCAAACTCGGTGAACGGGAAAATCAGCCGAGGACTTTTATAGAGGCCAATCACATCCGGACGAGCGATATCGGCGGGGAAAGGCTGGAGGGCAGAAAGGCGAACGGATTCTCTTTCAGGCCTGCGTAAGTCCGTTCCCTAGCTCATCGATTATACGTCTCTCAAGGTGAAATTTAACTAGATAATGGTGCGGTGAGGAACATCTTATTTTACCGATCGTTTCGGCGAAAAGAAATTTATTGCGCAATAGGCATGAAAAAAAAGTGATTTTACGGTCTGTTAAAAAAAAATAATTATAATAACGACTTTACTTGTTTATGCGCAGAGACCCGATGCAAAAATGACTGTCGAGGCGAACCGCGGAAACTTTTTAAGTGAGCGCATCCTCGTTCTCGTCCGCGAAAGTTCGATCGCACCGGTCAGCGCTCGGGAGGAGGGAGTGAGATCGAAAGAGGCTACTGGATGAAAAAAAAAGGAGTACACAAGTCGCCCCACAACAACACAATAAAAAAAAAAAAAAAAAAAAAAAAAAAAAAAAAAAAAAAAAAACGTTCCAGAAACGTACACATCGACGGTAGTAATCGTGGACAGCAGCCGTCTATAGTTACAGCGGCCAGGCGGGCTCTTCTTCCAGCTTTTGCAATAATCCAATTATAAATACATGCAAATCGTTCTTTCGTCGCTTTCTCTCAATTAGAAAATTGTGCAAGGACGTGCGTCACAAAGAAAAAAAAATAGTCAACACTCGAGAGTAATTTTATTACACGCGGACGGGATGAAAATGAAGCATGAAATCCACTCGACGCTTCGCGTGATGGTATTTGTTTTTTTCGAAGATCTGCCTTTTCGTACGACGCGAAAAATTTATGTTGCACAATTGTTGTTCGGCGTGCGAAGATTTTGCACATAAATCGATCTTATTTACTCGATCCGGTGTATTAAATTTATTTCGTAATAAATTTAATACACCGGTTCATGTACGAAAACTTTATAATTTATAATTTATAATTTTTATAATTTATAATTTATAATTTATAATTTATAATTTATAATTTATAATTTATAATTTATAATTTATAATTTATAATTTATAATTTATAATTTATACAAAAAAATAGGCTCAAGTTTATTGCATATAAAGAGTACAAAGAGTACAAAGAGTACAAGGCCTGTCTTGCAAAGGGTGGCGTCCTAAGAATAAGTACAAAAGTAAGACTGAGCATAAAAATAATAAACAGCCTAAAGGGAAGCATAACGCACTATAACGCCTTAAGGAGAAATCCTGGCGCTAGGTCTTTGCGGATACAAAAAATATCGTAAACCATAATTCACAATTCATAAAATCGTCATAATGGTCTTTTAATGGTATTTCTTCATAATGATGGTCTTTTTGTAAAAAAAAAAAAAGAAAAAAAAAGTTAAGTCCATAGTATCGAATGCTATTGACAAAAAAGCCCGCGAGTTAATACCACTGCAATTACCGAGTTAATATTTATTTCCTCTCGTCGCCGAACGAGAGTGGAGGTGAAGCGGCGAGTCGTGCAGGAGCGGCTTATTGATCCGCGAAAAGGAATTCCTAAATGTGCGGAGCCGGTAGCGAGCGAGAGTTCATGCAAGAAGTCCCGTCGGGCCGCACAATTCGACGAGTACAGTGGAAGTCACACGCGTCTCGAACGTTAATGAAAACGAGGCGCGATGGTTGACGGAAAGATTTACGACGGGTTCTTGGCAGGTCTCGTCTCATGCCGCTTGACGTCCTCCCGCGGGGCGCGACCGCTCTCTCAGCCCAATGTGAATAATAGACGACTTTCACAGCTACGCGCCAATACCCGACCGATTAACATTCGTTATCTCCTTATGATAATTCAGACGCCGGTTTTATCGTCACGATCGACAAATTATTCCCGACACGAATCAACACCCAACGAAACCTCAAGATCAAGGTCTCTCCCTCCTACTTAAAATTTCTGTCAATTTAATTTTTTTAACCCGAGAAAAACTTTTTTTTTTTTTGTTAATTTTTCTTACAGAGATTAATTTCTTTATTTAACAGTTAATTAACTATTGCGCGATAGCCGTGTGTTATACACGTGTTGCATGAAATTATGCGATCAGTGTAACGAGAGCAGACATATATATTGCGCGGTTGCACACGGTGTGGGCTACCGTTCTCTTTTCACCGTTCCCCCTAGGCGCGCCGCTGTGCTTAACGATCTATGAATTCATTTTTTTTTAATCCTTTTATTTTTATTTATTTTCTTTATTATTATTTTTTTTTCGATTAAATTCCACAGCCTCCTTTGCGCTCGGGTCGAGTATCGGGGATTTTCCTCCGCGACTCTCGAAACTCCAATTTCAAACTATGATCCACAAACTATCGACGTAACGAACGCGCACGCGCGCGCCGGCTTTTGTAATTTGCTCCGTTACTTCGCTGACTCCGCGGGGAATTACGTGCGGTTCTGCGCACTGGAATTCCAACTGTTTCAAGCATCGCTCGGTCGAAGTGCCGAGTTCTCTATTTTTCTTTTTTTTTTGCTTCTTTCTTTCTGGTCGTAAAAAATTAAAAAGAAGAAAGATAAAGCAAGACATAAAGCTTGTTTGACTGCGACATCCCGGGCACTTGTCTTCGGCTACCTGTTTTCACGTCTAAACATTGCGCAACTTCATCTCTCGGTGCGTCCGTGGGTTTAACTGCTGCGGGGACGAACCCGAGCGATGAAGACATTTTTCTCACGGCGAAGACGAAGACGAGAGCCGCGTATTTGCACTTCGTACACTCGCAAATACTCCCGGAATTGTTCGCGCAAATACTCGGAAAAATATTTGCAGCGCCGATGAGTTTTCACTGTTTTAATAAATCTCTCGTTCGAAATTCGAACCATGCGGAGATAAACTTTTTTTTATAATATATATATATTTTTTTTATTGATTTGGGGCACGAGTGCCGCTTCGAAAACCAAAAATTGTACATTACTTTGGAATAGCGATTGAAAAAAAAAATCGACAAAAATTATTCGCAGAAATACTTGGACTTTTCAGTGGTTTAAAAAAGTCTCGAGTTCGAAATCTGAAAAATGCGAAAATAGATGATTTTATAGTTTTTAAATCTTGGGTCTATCTAGGTCACGAGTGCCGCTTCAAGAATTTAAAAATTGTACATTACTTTGGAATAGCAACTGAAAAAAAAAAATTGAAAAATATTGTTCGCGCAAATACTTGGACTTTTCAGTGGTTTTATAGAATCTCGCATTCGGAATTCCAGCAATGCGAAAATATATTCTTTCGTATTAAAAAAAAATTTAGGGTCTATCTAGGGCACACGTGCCGCTTGGAGAACTAAACATTGCACATTACTTTCTCGGGCGGACGTAACGAACAAATTCCCGTACGGACGTAACGACATGTGGTCTCCGAATATGGTCTATAAATTTTTTAATCGCACCTCCAGCCGTTTCTAGGACACGGTCCTGTAACGCGACGCTAGGAACAAGCTGTGTTTCGAGAGTGGAAAAAAAAACAAACGAGATGTTACTTCGAAAGAAAACGTCGAAAAAATGCCACAGTTTCCTGGACTGTGGAAGAGTGAGAGTGATGAACCATTGTAGTGTGTGAAAAAATATTTCTGTCGATTCATCAAGCTGTTCGCAGAATGCACATCAGGAACGTTATCGACCTGGTCGAATTATTATTATTATTATTATTATTATTATTATTATTTATTATTATTATTATTATTATTATTATTATTATTATTATTATTATTATTATTATTATTATTATTATTATTATTATTATTATTATTATTATTATTATAACGTGATGGAAGAAATAGCGCGAACAGGTCGGCGCGAATGAAGACAAAATAATCTCTTAGGAATGTTAATTATACAGTGCTCTTTACTCTATCTTGCATCAAATCAAATAGACTATGACTTAAATATGTATATTCTAAACGGGTTATTCCCGTCGAAGCAAAATAAATAAATAATAATAGTTATTACCATTAAAATGTGAGCTCTCACTCAGGTCCCGTGTGCACGTTAACCACTGCTCTCTGTGTACGGGACTCGTTACCCTGCTGGATAAAGCAAACTGGTACAGGTGTGCACGCCGGCACGAATCCAACGGATTCGCCGTTCGCGGCCTCGGCGTTGCGTGTCTAAAATCGTTCGACCTCGAGAGTTTTGAAGAGCCCCGGGGAGGCACGAAACGAAGAGAGATGGCTCTCTCGATGCCCGGAGGACACAGATCTGTCTCTCGAAAAAAAAAAAAAATTATTTTCGTACTCGATTATTTTCTAACTCCCGGTCCATTCGTCACGAGCAGCGCCTCCGCGTCAGGAAGGGGACAAAAGTTACCCGGGAACTTTGATCGATGCCCGGCGTCGAGGATTTTGTTTTCAAATTTATTTTCTAACCCGGCCGATAGTGATTTAGGAATAATGAAAGTCTCGCGTGGATTTGCAACAGCCGAGAGACAGAGGGATAAGTCGTCTCTCGCCCCCGCGCACCTCCTCGCCGTCCTACGCTCTCCTCGTCCTCCCGGAGTCCTCTCCCAGGCAGTGGCATCCCATAGGTGATGGGTCGCCGAGGTGCCCGGGGACTCTCTCGAGTGGGGCTGCTGAAAGAAGCGAGCGCGCTCGTTCGGTATTAACACCGGGCACCGGGTTCCGTATAAAAGGAGGTCCCCTCACAACGACGAAGCATCAGTCCTGAAATCAAAGTAGGAGAAGCAGCAGCAGCAGCAGCAGCAAGAGCACCAGCCGCAGCACCACCACAAACCATGAGGGCATTCATGGTGAGTAGCCAATAGTTCGACAAGAAAGGATTAAAGCGAAAAGAACTAAAAAAAAAAAAATCGGCAAAAAAAAACGGCAGAAAGAAAAATCACAAATAGAGGCGCAGTGTTTCGATTCGAAGTCCGGTTGACCACAGGTTTGCTCTTTCGTCCCGAAGTTCACAGGCGCGATTCGCGAGATCGAAGGAAAAGCCGAGATCGGGAAAGATCAAGGCGACCTCGGGGCACTTTCTCCGGCTGTAAATAAAATATCGCGCAGTATCGCGATGTGAAAGACATTAGAGATTCGAGGAGAAGTAAATTGCGGGGTTCACACGCGCGGCGAGATGCACAATAGATTCACGAGTGGCAGCGACCGGCGGCTCTTTCGAGAGCGGAGTTTTGCATTGTTAGACCGGAAACCGATCGCGGCTCTCTCACGGCGCACGCGGAAAGAGAGATTCCCCGGTAACGGAGAGTCGCGAAACATCGACGTCTTGAACTTTCTCATGCGCGTACATAAATAAATCCTAATTACATGCAATTGGAAGTTAATTACCGAATTCATCGGATTCAGACCGACAGATTAGTCCAATAATCCTTATCGCTAAAAGAGGTGTCGCGAAATTGTCCACAAGACTGATGAATAATTCTCGAAGTTAGAGTTGACACTTTTACCGATTTAATCTTATTATTTATTTCCTCGATTGCGTTAGATCGCTAAAATTGGAAGAGGCGTCGCGAAGTTGTCCGCGAGACTGATGAATAATTCCCGAAGTTAGGGTTGACATATTTAACGATTTAATCTTATTTATTTCCTCGATTACGTTAGATCGCTAAAATTGCAAGAGGTGTCGCGAATAGTTGCCCGCGAGACTGATGAATAATTCGCGAAGTTAAGGTTGACATTTTTGCCGATTTAATCTTAATATTTATCACCTCGATTGCGATAGATCGCTAAAATTGGAAGAGGTGTCGCGAAGAGTTGCCCGCGAGCCTGACGAACAATCCCCGAAGTTAGGGTTGGCATATTTACCGATTTAATCTTATAATTTATTTCCTCGATTGCGATAGATCGCTAAAATTGGAAGAGTCGCCCGC
>JAPYZC010000748.1:0-26262 GCA_030522665.1 Ichneumoninae sp. A BG-2022a | reverse complement strand
CTTACCCGCGCATCTCGACGCAATCGATAAACTGTTTTTACGTTGCTTTTTTTTCCTTTATTCTTTTTTTTTTCGTTATCTTTTCTCTTAGTTTGTTTTATCGTCGACGTCATTTTTAGGCGTGTGTGTACCAGCGGAAATAAAATTATACGGTTAGCGCTGATCGGAGGCCCGGTAGCGGTAGTTTTCGCTCGATTCGGATCGGGTAGACGTGGGAAGTAGCTCACGAAAAATTGTCACCTGCCATTTCGGGTTTCACTCTTTTTTGGGGGGAGTTCGCTTGCGAACGGGCGTCGGTGACTGGTCGCTTAACTTGAGGATTACTCTTCACAGCAGTCGTCGGATCTGTGGATTAAAAAATTTTTAAATATATTATTAAGTGCATGTGAAACTCTTTCCGTTTCAGCCTTCCCGTGCCGCGTTAGTATCGAAAACTGTAATTAACTTTTTTCACGGATGCTAGCAACCACGATCGAAAGAAGAGTGTCATCGAAAGCTGACATGTAATTCGTCTTCGAGGACACTTTTCTTTTGACCTTAGCTAGGGAAGACCGGGGCAAAATGGCACAGCGGGGCAAAACGGAACAAAACGGATCAGTGACGGCAAAACTCAATTTTCCAATCATTTTTGGATGCCCCAGTTTGTCCCAACGATACATCCGGATTTTCAAACCCGTTTTGCCTCACCTATCACCATCGCCACCATTCAAAAGTTATTGGAAAATTGCGTTTTGTCTCATTATCCCGTTTTGCCCCGCTGTGCCATTTAGCCCCACTCTCCGCTATGCGATGTCTATGAAAAACGTTTATTACAGTTTTTATTACCGACCGTGGTGTTACACCTGCTCTTAAGGTAGTTACTGCATGGAAGACTAGTCAAATGAGTGCTGAATTTTGGATAACAATTGTTTATGCAAAATATTGTGCATTTATTAACAGTGACGGAAGTCGATTTGCATTACTGCATGGGTCCTTGATGAAGGAAGTTACTGACAACGATGTTTTTGCAAATGCATAAACTGATAAATGCAAATTTTCACAACAATACATTTTCGTTGAGTTTTTTTAAATGCGTACAACTTTGGATAATCAATAGAAAAAAAATGTTGCACTCATTTGATTAGTGTGTCACGCAGTAGCTAACTCAAGGCACGTTTGGGATATTCGTATCGGTGTCGACAGTTCGTCGGGGTTACTGACCTTGTAACCACCTGACTTGAGTGGCGGGTCCGTATCCTTTGTCGTTGCGGGCTGCTATTCTAAAGATAATAGCGGGCTTCGTCGTGACGTCCATGTGCGCCGCGCTCAGTGAACTGTTCGGCACCGAACACGCGTTCGTTGGACCGCAGTAAACCCTGATGAAGGCCAACTGAGTGGGGGTCGTCGCGACCGTCGTCGCTTCTCCGGCGCTATTCGACACGGCGCTCGCGCTTCTGACTGCCAGGTAAACAGAATACTCGAGAATCGGTCCGAGATGACTCGGCGGTGGTTCCCAGGAGAGTTGAGCACCCTCCGCTGATTTTGAGATTTTTATCGCGCTAGGAGCACCCGGGAATCCTGGCAGGCACGTTTTGAATGCCGATACCTGAAGAAAAGCGATATGCAAATATGAAAAAATTGAGTTCCTCGAGAAACGGTTTAAGGTTTTACCGATTTTAATACCGGATAAGGTTGGAGCGCTAGGCATATAGGACAAATTTTTCGTACGATTATTGTACCAAATTTTACAAAACTGCCATTTTCGCAGGCAAGTAAAAGTAAAATTTTGTATAAACGACCGTACAAAGATAGCACTCATTTGACTAATGTGAAGAGCTCCAGCCTCATTAACAGACGATTGATTGTCATTCTACTGACCTCGCTCCAGGCGCTTCGCCCGCAGCTATTCACAGCCGCGACTCTGAATTTGTAAGCCGTACCGGACTCCAATGGAATCTTGGTTCTGCCCTTGAATATATCTCCCAGAGCCTGAGACATGTCCAGTGGCTCGTCGCCGGGAAGATAGTAGTGCTGCACTGTACATGTTGTACCCTTTATTACGCCAACGTCGTACCAGTCTATCTCCTTCTTCTCCTCCTCGGTCTGCAATATAAAAAAAATACGAGTTAAGCAAAAATAAGATTCCACCAGTCAGTATTAATTCCAATTAATTAATTCCAGTAATAATTACAGTAATAACTATAATAATATAATTAATAATTAATATAATATAATGAATGTATATTATAATTATAAATATTATAAATTATAAATGATAAGTTATGCATTCTGATAAATAAATTGATTGACTCACAAGTTCAGTTTTAATTTTAACGGGTTGTTCGGCAGATCCAAGTGCCGCAGTCGCCAGCGTGGTTAACGCGGTCGAGTCGTCTCCGGACTCCGAACGATTCTCGTTCTCCTTCTCGTGTTTAACGGTTTCCTTTTCCCTCTTCACTCCAACGGGCTCTTCCTTGGTATCCGGTTTGACGACCATCTTCATGGCCTTCTGCAGAGCGTCCAGTTCCGTTTCCGCCGGGGCGCTGCCATTCGTCACAGACGCTGGCTCGTCCGCCGGCTTGTCCTCGTCCATGGGCTCGTCCATCGTTTCCGTCTTGATCTGCCTCGGAGTCATCGGCAGCGCGCCCGTAACGAGCACCGGAGTGATCGTCGCCGCGATCGTCGTCGGTGCGGTCACCGATGGCTCCGTAATCATCGCTTCCGGCGCGTCGACCGATTTCCTTATCGACGGACTTTCGACCGCGGGAGGAGCAACAGGAACTTCTTTGCTCTCACTCTTCGCGACTTCCGCTTCGCCCTCCTCGTCAGCCGGCTCCAAAGTCTGGTCCTCCAGCGCGTCGAGAAGCGCCTCGGCGTCAGATTTTTCATGCAGAGGCGGAAGATCAGCCGCCACGATGGTATTCGCAGTCTCCTCGCTATCGTCCTCAGATTTCTGATCGACCTTCTCGTCGACGGGATTCTGCGTGATTCTCTCGACGACCGGCTCGGCGGGAGGTTGAACAGCCGACATCTCGGACTTCACCGAAGTGTCGGCCGAGGGCGGATCGCTGCTGACGATCTGCATGTCGCCCTCGCTCGGTGGTTCCGGCTCGCTCGTCCCTTCCGTCGCCAATTCGCTGGACTGAGACTCCAACTCGGCTGCCGGTTCCTCGTCCGCGGGCGCCTCTTCGGGCGCGCTTTCCGGCTCTGCCTTCGCTTCCGCAGCGTCGACCGGCTCAGTGTTTTCTTGTTCCTTGGGCTCTTCCTCGACCTGCGGCGCCTCCTCGGCGCTCTCTGCCGGCGCAGCTTCCTGCTCCATCTCGTGAGACTCGTCGTGCAGCGCCTCCGCGTTCATCTCCGGCGCGGGTTCCTGATCGGCCGCTTCCTCCTCGTCGTCCGACGAGAGCAGATCGAAAGCTCCGTCCACCTGTGGAATAACGAAGTTCCCCTCGCCGTCTACCTGCATCGGCTCGCCGAGCTGCGAGACCAGAGCCGCCGCGCTCGAGGCTTCGTTTCCGTTGCAGCTGTCGTCGGTTTTGTCGTCGCCAGCGCCGTCGTCGGCGACCATGAAGGAGAGTCCTCCGGAGGGTTCCTGGACGGGATCGATGAGTCCGGCCTCCGCAGCCAGAGCCGCCAGGGCCGCGTCCGTCGTCGCCGGACCGTCCGAGGTCGAGGCCAAAGACGCCGAGGGTTGCTTCTGCGGAATGAAGACCATCTTGCTGGTGTCGATGGAATCGGCCGACGGCGTGACGATCGAACTGCTCGTCGGCATCAGCGTCACCGTCTTGGCTCCGAGGCCTCCGGACATCTGCAGCGTCACGGGTTTTCCGGAAACGGTAACGGCGTCCTGAGCCTTCTGCATCTGCGGCATCGTGACTATCTGGCTCTTTCCGGGGTTGAAGAGCGCCTGTTGTCCTCCCTTCGTCGCGATCGTCACGGTCTTCGGCACGCCGCCCTGACCGGGAACCGTTATCGTTATCGGCTTACCGGAAGTTCCGCCGCCCATCGCGCCCGAGGAGACGACGATCATCTTCACGCCCTGCTGATTCGTCACGTGATTGGCGGCCGAGAGAGGGAGAACGTTCACCGGGGTCGTGAGATTTCCAGCCTGACCGGCGCCTGCCTGGGACGTCGTCACGGCCTGCACGGCGCGCAGACCCGAGCCGGTCGTCACGACGATTATCTGGTTGGTCCTTCCGACGAGCCCGCCGTTCCCTCCGGGCTTCGTTATCATTATCGTCTGCTTGCCGGCGATGCTCTGACCCTTGCTCATCGTCATGAGGCTCGAACCCTTCATGGACGTGAGGGTCTTCAGCCCTGCGACGGTGTTCGGATTCACCAGACGGAGGATCGTTGGGCCTTGGTTGAGCGGCTTCGCGCCTGTGCCTTGGACCGTCTTACCCGGCATGAGGCTGACCTTGGGCATCGTCGCCATCATTCCTTGGCCTGTCTTCACGAGATGAACGATCTGCTGACCGGTTATGTTTTGTCCGGGTTTCTGGATTATTATTTGCTTGTTCTGCTGCGGAGAAGCCGTGCGCAAGACTGTGGCTCCAGGCGCGGCGAATCTGATCTGCTGACCCGGTTGCACGCCCTTCATCCTTATGGTGTTCGTGCCGCCTTGCTGGAGGATCGGGACGTTGTTCATGCTGATCTTCGGCGTCGCAGCTGCAGCCGCGGCGAGGGCCGCGATGCCGGACATCGCGGCTGGGGTTTGGCCGGGCGTTGCCGTGTTTATCGGCGCTGCTTGCTCGATCGGAGGCGCCACCGCTGCCGTGACCGAGGCGACCGTTGCCGGAACTGCGGTCGATGTCACCAGGGGCGAACGGATTCTTATGAGATTTCCCGTTACTCGCGGAGTCATCATCGGACTCGCGGGCTTGACGACCGCTGGGGATGGAATTGGCTTCGGCGCGGGAAGCTGCACGGGCGTTTGGATGCGAACGGGCGCGACCTGCGGGATCGTCGGACGAGCCGGCGTTACCGTGACCGGCATCGCTGCCGCTGTCGTCACCGGTGGAGTGCTGACGGGAATCGTCGGCGGCGGTAGCGCTGGGGCCGGCGCGACCGCCGGTGCCGGCGTCGGCGCCGGAGCCGCCGCCGGGAATGCGCTCGTCGCAGGTGGCATGTCGTACTTCTGTATCTGCAGTATGTAATATTGTGCGGATGGCGTCGCGGTCCAGCTGACTTCGAGCGAGTGCGTCGAGGCGCGGACTAGCTGGACTCTGGACGGCGCTGGTGGCTTGCTCACCTCGAGATACCACAAATCTTTGCAACAGACCTGAAAACAATGTCAGGGGAGAAATATTGGGGGATTAAGTTTCGAGTGCGATGGAACGACGGGCGCGAGAACGATGACTCTCCCGGTGAATTAAACTGACCCTAACCTGGTTGTTCCATGCTTTGCGATAACCGTCCCTTCCCGACCACACGTACAGCCTGCTGTGGACCCCGACCGCACAGTGCCCAGCACGGGCTCGGGGAACGTTCTCCTCTAGGGAGTCTACAGTCAATTGTTCCCAGGTCAACGTTTCTGCAATCAGACGAAACAAAATTATTTATTTACGTTATCTAAGGAAGTTTTAGGAACATTTTATATAATCACAGATATATTTTATATAAATATAGATATATTTTATATAAACATAGATATGTTTTATATAAATATAGATATATTTTAATGAATAATAATTTTATATTTATAATAATAGATTTTTCAGAGTTTTAATAGTTTTTATTTTTTTTAAGTTCTCAAAAATTCGGTGTTGCATATAAAAATGGTCATGCGATAACTCATCATTGGTTTATCGAAAAAATTAGAAACGTAAAATAAGTTAGCTCCAACTCAAATTTGCAACATTCTTTATATGTGATACAAGATTTTTCAGAACCTTCTCAGATTTTTAAATTGTGTCGATCAATAAGTTAATTTTTTTAATCATAAATAATTATAAACAATTTTTAAAAATCTAACAAATAATTTGAGTGCTCTTAAGACTCAGTTCAATCATATAAAAAATCGCGGGCCCGATCCAAGATCTGAAGACTTAAACTCCAGCTCAAAATGCTATGAAACTCCCCATACACGTGTATATGAAAACATCCTCAAATCATCGTGTGCATTGCTAACAAACACCCACTTACAACTACTCCATTATCTTCATTCCTGTTCATTACTATTACATTTTACACCTCATCCAAAAAACGGCGACCTTCAACGAAGAGCCAATCCTCGGTCGCCCGACTTACCTAAATTTAAACATGCGAGTGTGCTTGTGCATTTCCATTCCTTCTCGTGGGTCGCGACTTTGACGTCGTCAACGACGAGGGGAACCCATCCGCCGAAGACGTACATCCGATGGCCGATGAGTGTGGCAGTGTGTAGCGATCGTGGGAGCGGGGTCGGTCCGTGAACGACGGGTTTGTTCCACGTCATGGAGTCGACGTCCAGAAACCAAAGATCGCCCAGGCGGCAGCCGCTCATCCCGCCGTAAATTACCAGACACGACTTGCCGGTCGTGCGATCGGTGTACGCGACTCCCGTGTGAGATTCCCGCGGCGGTGGAGCGTGTCCGTGTGTCTGCGGCACCTCCCAGGAGGTCGCCCCGTTCGGCAGCAGCTCCAGGGTGTACAGATCGTTTAAGTACCTCGGTATGTTGTTCTTCGGGTCGTCGCTGTCGTTCGCCAGCCCGCCGAATAAAAAGACTTTGTTCCCAATCAGAGTGAAGCTGTGGCCGAGCCTCGGGCAGGGCGGTTGCTCGTGCTTGGGCGGCTTCGGCTTCAGCCTCTTCCACTCCCACCTGCTCGCCTGAAGCTCGTACAATTCGTTCGAGTACTTGCCGTACTCGACCATCCCGCCGAACACCAAAATCCTCGTGCCGTCGACGACGAAGCCGTAGGCCGCGCAGCCCGGAGGGATGTCGCCCTTCGTCGATGGGACGAACCATTGATTGGTCGCTGGAACATGAAAAAAAAAAATCATAAATATCGTTAATGCGATAACCCGAGCGACAGGATCGTGCTTCATTAGCCGGGGCTCGTTAATTACAGGCTCGTTAGTGCGGGATGAATTTGTAAGTGGCGCCGAGGCCAGAATTGCATCGTCCCGAAGTTGGTAGCGTTCGAGAGGAGCGGAGTGGGGGGGGCGGTGGCGGATAAGGGCGAGGGAGGGGAGCGGCGCGGGAGGATAGAAGCGCGAACGTGGAATGACGGGAAACGGCGCGTACGGAGGCCGCGGAGAGGGGGAACGAACGTGCAGCAATGGCCGCTCCCGCGCGTATAAACAGGAAAAATGTCAGGCAGCGCGAAATTTTCATGATAATTTTTTCAGCTGCGGCAACAGAGCGGCGGACACGGGGAACGACGGGTCGGGGGGATTTTTGGAGAATCGTCCGATCGCTCGAAATGTCGTATGAGTGACGGGAGGGCCTTAATCTGGCGCGGCTCCGGCCGGTGATCGTCATGTCAACGCGTGCCGCCATCTTGGATCGCGGGAACCCGCAGCGAGAGGCGCGCACAGAGCCGAAAGGACGCACAAATGGGTAGGATCGAGATGAAAAAAAATGTTACCTGTATTGTAAACGTGGAGCTCGTCGACGATACCCTCATTGCCACCGCCGAAGACGACCATGAGGTCCTTGATGGCGACCGCCCTGTGTCCATGTCGGGGTCTCGGCTGCGGCCCGGTTGGATTCGTGATCCGTTTCCACTTTAACATGGGTGCCGCCATGATGACCGTCGATCACATCATTTTTTCCATTGCTACCCACCGCGTATTACCCTGCGAGCAGTAGCCGCGCACGGAGACACTGGGCCTCCTTCACGGACGCGAAGCACCCTCGGAGATATATATATATATATATATGTGTGTATATATATATATGCGTGTATATACGTAATCTGTATATATAATTTTTTTTATCAACGTCGATTATATTGAGACACACAAACGGCGTCCTCGAAGTTTTTTTTTTTTTTTTTTGGCTTTTCTTTTTAAGGTATTCGGCGTCACTCGGACGGCGCGCAAGAGCGACGGAGGATCCGACGGAGATTCGAAAGTTTCGTACGCGTGAACGGAGAGTAGCGCGTTTACGAAAGTACGAAAAGTTGTCACTTTGAGAAACCAACTAGAGAACTCTACTCTCACTCTGTGCGCAACGGTCTGTCTATCTATATCAATTCACAAAACTCTAACCTTCCTTCGCGCGCCGAAGAACGTCCGTCGTGAGAGTTCAACATTTCGCGTGCACTCGTCGCTGAGATGCTGGACCCGCGCGTTGGACACACGAGATGCTTCGTGCGTTTGAATTTAATCCGTACGACGACGGGCTCGGGAAACGGACGACGGCGAAACCCGGCGGTTTTTTTTTTCTCTGTTAAGCGCAACCCCGCGCACGGCAGTCCAAACGTCGGCAACGCACACGTACTCGCGCCGCTAGAGGCTCCGCGCACACAAACTCGGGGGGCGCTTCGTATCTCTCGAGCCCCGTGTACGTGTGTTATTTACTCGCCCAATGTTTACGGCACTGAATCCGCTTTCACGGTATCGCTTCAAAGAGCGCCAATAGCACGGACAAAAATATATTTTTCACGTTGCACAACCATGTCCGTTTCGATATATTATGTCCCCGGACCGGCTGTTTTCTCTTGTTGTTCTTTTTTTATTTTATTTTTTTTTTAGCGAGGGAGATTGGGTTAACGGACGATCGCGGATCGCCTGGGACGATCGAGCCCGTTCGTACGAGCCGCGCGATTCCGTGGTTCGCTCTGCTGGTATATCGGTGGATAACTCGCGTCAAAAGATGCGAGAATCTTCGGATAATTTTTACCCGCGCTTCGCTTTTCGACGCGACAGATCGCGAGTTACTCGAGCCGACCGCCCGACGACGATACCTCACCTATGTCGTCGATGAAAACTCAGAGTTGTTCGAGCAACAAACGCTTATGGCACTCAGCAGTTTGACACGGCACGCACAAGCGGCCTCCACAATCCGCATCCACCATTGCACACCACCAACTTGCGTCGGTAACAACCAGCCTTTACTGTTGCCAACCGTCGCCCGCTCGTAGGGACTTTTGGGCAGCGGACGCCGCGAAGCGTGGCAATACGTGGCTTCGGATCGCGCGAGCTTCGCTCGACCCTTTCGGACGACTGAATGTAGTCCACACGCCCGATTTAACCTTTTAAACCGCTCAAAACGAGAATCATTTCCCCACCGCGGCGCGTTACCGTAGCAACGCGTCGCCCTCACTCCGGCCCGTTTGCATTCTGCTTCTGTATACGGTGGCGGGACAAGCACAGGGTTAGATTCGAGGAAGGAGGCGTCGGGCGGTCGGGCGTCTTATGTTGTTAGACCTGAGCGCGGCGCACTTCGCTTCGCTGCTATGTTGCCCGATCTTGTCCTATCAGATGGCTCGGTTTGGTTTACGATAAAGAGACGATTTTCAACGAAATTTTTAGGATGAATCGCACACATTTCCAATCAAAAGTCTAATTCGAAAAAATATAGGTACTTCGCGAAAAAAATCGGGCGTATCAACGATGTCGACCTTTGATTTTGCGTAACTATAAAGCCAAAAAATTGTTTAAAATATAAATCGTTTTTAAAAAGATCAGAAAACCTGTTGTTCTCTCGATTCTTTTTTCTTTAGAGTGCACGCGCATTGTTTCAGAATTTTCGCATATACGAAAATATTTTTTCGAAAATATGAATAATGGATTCGGAGACACGAGTTTCTGATGATTCCGCATCACGATTCCAGAGCACGAATAAAAAGTTTCGAGGGGATTACACTGCACAATTCAAATAACAATAACGTATATCCGTATGTTTTTTCTGTGAACCTGATGGTTGGGTTCCCACATTTGATAAACACGTGCAGTAACGGAAAATTCAGAACTGTTAGAAAATTCTGTAAAAATGCATGCAACGTCGAGAAAATGATTGATTATACTATTGTAATATTCTAGAAAATTAGTTATTATGCAAAATTAATGTTCTCGGCATCTTTAATATAGTCGATTTTTTTCACATTTTTATACCATTAGGTGTTAAAATTTTCACTGAATTCCCACTGTTGGCTGGGAACGTACGTGTGATGCATCCTTAAGCTTGACTCATGCCTTCCTTTAATGATTCCTCGCAAGACCTTCGACTCCTCGGAGATAACGAATATTTATCGTTTCATCGAGCGGGCTCGACCCACGACCTTCGAACTTACTCATCGTACAACGACCAGTTAATACTCAAATCTTCGTGAAAGCGGATATATTTCGTACGCCTCTATATCTACTCCATATCAAAACGATGCAGTGATATCGCGCGGGGCTCGCATCACTCAGCCAAGGGCTGATTCGATTTGCTGTCTCGAGAAGCGCGCGAAAAAGCCGCGCACTTTATTTTATGAACAGTAATGTTATATTCCGGCTAAAGCCACGAAAATACCTTTCGATATATCTTAATTACAAACAAGGGCGAATACAGCCGCTTGGCTGAACAATAATAGTAATTCTCTTAGTTCCTTCCGTAGCATAATCGTAGCGATGAAATGTTATTACGGTGTTTATCGGAACTGCAGCGAACTTATCCTCAGTCCAATGCATTCTTTGCCGACCCGGGAAACTTCGCATACTTTGCAAACGCTATCTTTGAATTGCGGATGGTAACTCGCGCCGCACAGAGGACACTTGATTTCGGGCTTTCCACGGTAGATCGGTGTGTACGTGGCAGCGCACAGCGAGAACGGATTATGCTCGTCGTACGCCAGCTGATGCTCGTCCACGGGATTCTTGTCGCAAGCCTGTAAACAAACGTTAAATCCGTTAAATTCCATCCACGAAACTGTACGATGTATCACTTCTGGTTGGATTAAATGTTACTTCCGATTGGATTAAACGCTATTTCTGGTGGGATTAAACGTTACGTCTGGTTCGATTAACATAACTTCCGGTTCGATTAACATAACTTCCGGTTCGATTAACATTACTTCCGGTTGGATTAACATTACTTCCGGTTGGACTGAACATTACTTCCATTTGGATTAACATTACTTCCGGTTGGATTAACATTACTTCCCGTTGGATTAACATTACTTCCGGTTGGATTAGCATTACTTCCCGTTGGATTAACATTACTTCCGGTTGGATTAACGTTACTTCCGGTTGGATTAACATTACTTCCGGTTGGACTGAACATTACTTCCAGTTGGACTGAACATTACTTCCGGTTGGATTAAAAGTTGCTTCCCGTTGGATTAAACGTTGCTTCCGGTTCGATTAAACTTTGCTTCCGGTTCGTTTAAACATTACTTCCGGTTCGCTTAAACATTATTTCCGGTTCGCTTAAATATTACTTCCGGTTCGATTAAACATTACTTCGGAATCAAGTAAACATACCTGCAAAATCTTGCGGACTTGCTGTGCTATTTCCGCTCTGGGTCCGAGCTCCAGCAACTTCCTCGCGAAGGACGCCGTGGTCTTGTAATTCTTCAGCTTGAAGAACATATTAACAGCGGTCCTTAACGTGAGGATCTGATGGACGGGCTGAAGATTACAGTGCGTGAAGTACGCAGCCATCTCACAGACTCGTTTCTGCTCGGCCAAAGTTCCCTTCGGAGAATTTTTCCTATCAGTTTCCATCTTCAATCCCAGAATGTATTCTCTGCATATCTCGATGAGCTGCTGAGCCTCGGCTATGTCCTGTCTCGTGTCCACGACGAGAAGAGGAACTCCCAGGAGGATCGCTTGAAGCTTCTCGATAGCCTCGACGAATTTACCTCCGGTAGTGAGTTGGTAGCAGACTTGAAGTCGCTGCACGAGCTCGGTGAGATGAAGTCCCACGGCCGGAAGTCCCGTTTTGGGAGTCGCGTCTTTCCAATTCCTCTGGGGATAGGCGTAGAGCGACGGAATGCTCGGAAGGGAAGCGTAGCTCGTTCGAGCCCTGGAAAATGTGCTTAGGAAATGTGTTTGATAGACTTCGAATTCTGTGACTCCGACTTGGTCGTTCAGTAGACGGAAAGCGGACTCGAAAGATCCGGCAAGAATGTGATCGACGGCGAGCTGGGAATTGTTGACCCAGTGCTGGGTCGTTGGAACTCCCTTCGTGGGCGGAGAGTAATATCCGTCTTCGGCTGTGGCGACGGTCGTTTCCAGGTCGGGAGGTAAATCAACGTCCTCGACTTCCCAGCCAGCGCCGTCCTCGCCCTCCGCTCCGGGCTCGCCCTCGACGCCTTCCTCGTCGTCGATTCCGAGCTCGTCGTCGGCGCCCCAACCGTCCACGGGAGTGGAGTCCTCCTCGACGGCGAGAGCAGCTGCGACCTGGCTCTTTCCTCGAGACATCATCGCGCCTTCGAAGAATCCCTTTGATACTGTTAACAGGGGCCAGTTATTCTCGGCCTGCTGAACTGGAACTGGAGGCCGGAGATACACGGCTCCGCGCTCCAGATCGCCGAGTTCGTCCTTCACGGGTTCGATCTGCGAATCGTCGTCCTCGTTCGTTATTCCGTGAATCTTCTCGGTTACGTAGGCAAGAGACATCTGTCCGGAATTCTGCAATGAGAAATAAAATAATTAATGTAAAGAATAACATACATCTTGAATTACATTATATAATAATATAATACTAATATATATATTATATATATTATTATAATATAATTATAATTATATTATAATTATATAATATTAATATTATTATTAATGATATTATATTAAAATATGAATATTATTCTCACCCGGAGAATTTTTGCCCGCTCGTATATATCTCCAAGAAGAAGACTGCCCTGGTACTGCCCGGAAACGTCTTTCCTTATCTCAGCGATTTTGGTCATTTTCCTCAGCTTGTCCAAGTTACCAGTGATGAGGTAAAGGAAAGCGAGTTTCTCGAAGTTCTTCGTTCGCTGGTAGCACATCTCGACGACCTGGTGGTTGCCTTGAAGCAGCGCCGCCTGGGCGAGGTTTTCCCAGCAGGCTTTCTGGTCCAGAGTTCTCGCAGCGTCCAGAGCGACTTCGATGTTGCCGCATTCCAGTGCGAGACCGAATCTCGTTTTCTCGTCCTTGACGAAGTGCAGAGCGACTTCCGGATATCCCTTCTGTTGCAGATACGCTATGATGGATTGTCCAACCAAGTTCGCGGTGCGCACCATGTGGAGAACTTCCTCGTACTTCCGGTTTATCAGAGCGAGCTTGAACTTGTACTCGGTAGGGTCGATTCTCAGTATTCTCGGTCTGCACTCGCGATCCAGACAGTACACTTGGTTGCCCTTTACTCTGGTTACGTAGATCGGTAAATCCAACGTTCTGATTATTCCGTGATCGCCCGTGTTGATCGCATATTTTATGTGATTGCTCGTCGTGTAGATGAAGACTCCAGAGTCGTCCCAAGCTCCGGATTTCACTCTAGTGTTCTCGCAGATCGTGCAGAGAGATTCGAGTTTCCGGTTGCAAATGTTGACCACGTGCTTGGCGAGAAGAGCAACGTGGGACATGTCGCTCGACCACACGACGTAACGGCATTTGGAGATCTTCACCTCGGCGAGCGTTCGCTTCTGCTGCACGTCGAAGAGAATCACCTGGTCGGTGTCGCGGAGCAACAGCATTCCGGTTCCCGCGTAGAATATCTCGTCGCAGTTTGGTATCTGCACTTTCTTCGTTACCTCGTTCTTCAGATTCTTGATTACGAGCTGAAACAATTAAATAAAAATTGTTAAGATAATGTTAACGGAACGCGGTAGACAGAAATTAATTAATATTACTTATTTTCTTGTATATATTTTGGAAAATTGTCGATTTGTTTACCCCCCCCCCCCCCATTCCTGAGCCGCTCTTTCAGTGAAGCTGACCCCTCCCCCTCCCTGCTCCGATCGATTTTCATAGCATAGAATGAACTTCGCAATTCCAAAATTCCATTCCATATGCTATATTTTTGAAAATTCTGTTTTCATAGCATATGGAATGGAGTTCGAAATTCCGAACCAAATTCCGATTTCGAACGTAGTTCCATTCCGTTCCATGGAACGGATTTCCACATACCATGAACCATGTGATCCATGCGAGCGCGCGAGCCAACATAACCGCTGGTATATTATATATCTATATACTTTATACTGTCTTTCTCCGTTCCAGTCGTGACTCTAACTGTATCCCGACTACGCGCTATCTTTATACATTGATGTTTTTTTGTTTAGTTCACGCTATGCTATCTCACTATAGTATGTTATCTGTAAAAAAAGCATGTCGCATATATTCAAATGAATAAATCACTAAATTACCGAGTATGCCCTGTCGAGGACTGCGAAGCGATTTCTCGCCACCCAAATGGCAGTCACACCGGAGCCTCTCTTCGTCTCAGGATCGGTATTGGAGTCTCCGTCCCGCGGAATCATATAAAGATCATAGGTGCTGTTCTCAATATTAGCAGCAGACCGCGTGCATATCAGAACAGCATTCTCCGCCTGATTGTACGACATGCTGTAAGCCGGAGTCTTTCCGCCTCCTCGAATCTGCATCACCGAAGTGTCCTTCGACGTCGTAAAGTCCAATTTACGCAGGAAACGTTCCTTCACATAGTAAAGAAGATTCCCATGCACAGCGTAAGCGGGACGTTCTCTCTCGAGCTTGAAAATAATCATTCCCGAGTCGTGACCAGCAGCGAAGAGATTGAGCGTCGGATGAGCAGCGAGCACCCAGAATCTCTCGTGCTCTCTCCTGAAGGTGTTCAGACAAGTCCGCTTAGCCATGTCCCAGACTCTGATGCTCTTGTCCTCGGAGTTCGAGAGAATGAGATCTTGTCTCGGGTGGAAAAGAACGCAGGAAACATTGTTGTAGTGTCCTCTGCAAGTGTCCACTTCCCAGGCCTTCAGGTCGTTCATTCGCCACATCTTTATCTGCCGATCGTCAGCTCCGGAGACGATGAGGGGCAAAGTGGGATTGAAACAGGCCCAGTTTACGCCTCGATCGTGGCCCTCGAGGACGTGACGGACGACCGCATCGGCTTGACCGAACAAATCCGTTGCTCCGGGGTTCTTCAAATGGTCTTCGAGTCCTCCCGGACCAGGCGCTACGTTTTTCTTCCTCAGACCCGAAATATCCCAAACGCGAACCGTTTGGTCCAGCGAGGCGGAGACGATCATGTCTTCTGAGGGATGAAACTGCGCGCACATCACGTAGTGATTGTGCCCGGTGAGAACGCAGATGCACGTACGACTCTGCCAGTTCCAGATCCGGATTGTCTGATCGTCCGAGGCGCTGAGGATCCAGGGATACTCGTGGTGGAAGACCGTCGTACGGATGTAGTCGAGATGGCCCAGCAGCGTGAAGATACATCGTCTCTGCTTGTAGTTCCAGACCTTGATCTTGTAATCGTCCCCGCCGGACACGAAGAGCGGCTGCTGGTTGTGGAAACATATGCCTCGAACTGGCCCGTCGTGCTCGTCGAACTTGTCGAGCAGAGTGCACATCCGGTAGTCCCACAGCTGGATGACTCCATTGTGCAAACTGTGAACATAAACAAATTGTGTTACTTTATTGCTTTAGTACATTTTTTACGATAAGAAATTTTATAGATTTTTTTGACGGAAGAAATTTTATAGATTTTATAGATTTTTTTGACGGAAGAAATTTTATAGATTTTATAGATTTTTTTGACGGAAGAAATTTTATAGATTGTATAGATTTTTTTGACGGAAGAAATTTTATAGATTTAATACATTTTATAGGTTTTTTTTGTTACAGAAGAAATCCTGCAGATTTTATAGATTTTTTTTATAGATAACAAGTACAGGAATTGTCTGCAGGATTTTTTTTAGTTTTTTGGGCTTCGTTCGAATGTGCGAGCCACTCCTTTTTGACCGGGTGTGTATCTGGGTAAATTGGGCAACGGATGACGAATACGGGAGAGTATTGACCGCCCGTGATAGATCACCGGTACTGTTAACGAGAACCAGTTATATTTTACACAGTCGCCAAGAGGTCCACGCCCGCGCGGGATTATTCTTTTCGCCGAAGTAACGGTTCCCGACGACAAATCGGCGTGCAAACACGGCTGGCCCGAGGCTACGCGTAAGAATTAGGTCATTTAGCGTGTGTCAAAAATTGGAGGGGCTCGTAGAACCGACCTCCGGGGGACTGTATATAGATCAGGGGGACCTCCGCAGCCGCCAGTATTCAAGGGTCCTCCATTCAAGGATCCTCTCATTTACACGTCGAAAATTGTTGCAATTATGAGGTCCTCCATCGTTTCGCTGTTCGTAAGTATCCACACTACTGGTATTCAATATATGGAGTTAAAGTCATGAGAAGATCAAATAGTAATCACTAATTATCATTATCAATAATAATCATCATTATTAATAGCAATAATCATGATTAATAGTAATAATCATGATTAATAGCAATAATCATGATTAATAGTAATAATTATTATTGATCGTTATAAATATTATTAATGGTAATAATCGTTATTTGCTTTGCAGCTTCTTCTGGCTGTGACCGGAAGCTGGGGAATTCTTCTCCACCCCTTCTTGCTTGGCCAACCACCTCAGCAACAAGTATTCTACACTCCTCCGCAAAGACATATTGCCCAGGAGCAGTTTCTTTTTTTTCCACATTTGAGAAATCCTATCGCTAGCCCTTATCAGCCATTCAACTACCTTCCGGCTGAGAGAAATCCGTATAATTATTACAACGCTCCAGTGGCTTCCAGATATCCACTTTACCCTAACTACAGAGATTCTTACAGTCCTGTTATTCAATACATCTATCAACAAGCACCCCTGCAGCCCATGCCGAGTAATCCGGAGTATGGAGGAAAAGTTCCTGAGCCTGCGTTGAAGAATTGTGATGATGTGATCGAGATCCAGATAGAACCTGAAGTGGTCAACAGGCAGCCTGAGGAAATTCCCATGGAACAAATGTTCAATGGACCTACTATGGCTTCGATGACTGAACAGGCTGCAGAAATTTCCATGCAACAAATGTCGAAGGAACCGACTATAGTGATGATGAGTGAGCAGCCTAAGGAAACTATCGGAGATAAAATGTCTGAAGAAGTGTCTGCAATTCCGATGAGTGACCAGCCTATGGAAACTGCCAGTCAAGAAATATCTAAAGGAGATATTAGAACTATGAGCTTGCCATCGGAACCTGAATTAACAGAGCCTGCCCAGCAGCAGGAAGCAGAGGTTGTTGCTGTGCAATCTGCAGAAGTCCCAGTGGCTGATGCAATGTCTATGGAAAGTAGCCCTGCCGAATCGACGACTGTTGCTCAATGAAAATCAAAGTAATGAAAGAATGGCTGAGATTTAAGTATGTATGTTATGATGTAGCTCTGATTGTGAAGAGGACTTTTTTGTATTATTTATTGTAACTGATGTGAGAAATAAATAACATTGGCTATAGAGAATTTTTTGTAAATCCTGTCCGAGAACTCCAAAATTCATTTTACTTTTATAAGAAATTCTGCTATTCCTAGCAGAAACCAAATAACGATGATAATAAAAATAAGACTCAAATGTCTAAGGGAACAACTGCAGATTCAATTAGTGAAGTAAGGAAACTAAAAGCAAATAAATATTTAAAGGAAATACTACAAGGGCAATGAGTTCTGTATCAGAATCTCAATCTACAGAGCCTGTGCAACAGTAGGAAGCAACAGTTGTCACTATACAGTCTACTGGAGTACCAGGAGACTGATGCAACATCTGCAGAAAATAATCCTGCAGAATCAACAACTGCAGTTGTTGATTTAAAAATCAAAACTTTTATTTTGATTTAAAAATCAAAATAATTATTGAATGACCAAGATTGAAGTATTGATGTTGTAATACAGCTCCGATTACACAGAGCGCTCTTTTGTACAATTGACTATAACTGATGTGAGAAATAAATAACATTGTCTATCAATAACATTATTTATTTGTAAATCCTGTCCAAGAACTCCAAGATTCATTTTTCTGTTGCTGGCAATTGTGCTTTTGCTAGCAGGGCAAATAACGATGTAGAAAAAAAAAATGAGAATTATCCGCAAATGTGAGTATTAATTGGGCGGAGAGGTAGATGTCAAGTTGGCAGAAGGTTAAAAACTTAAACCTTAAACAGATTAAGCGTCAAAAGAAATAAAACAAAACGGGATTGTTGAGCGTTGCTGACCTAGCAAGTGCTCATGGTCGTTTTGTGTAGAACAATAGTCCCTTAAATAATTTTTTTTGTATATCTAGTCCGAGAACTCCAAATTCAATATATTATTACGAGTAAGTCTGCTTTTGCTGGCACAATCCGAATAACGATGACGCTAAAGATATGAGGATTGATACAAGAATCATAAAATATAAAAATTGATATTTATGTACAAGGGAGACTATTAATTGTGCAATGTGGCAGATGTCAAGCTGATGAAAGGTTAGCCTTAAAATAATTAACAGGAGACATGATTGTTGAGGGCTACTGACCTAGCGAGGACCCATGGTCGTTTCGGATGAAACGACAGTCCCTTGACCCTCGCGGATTTCGTCTCAAACTTCGTTAACATTTTGTCTTCCTCCTTTAATATCGAACTATTAAACAATCATCACCGCCCAGGCGGTTTTATTAATTGTCGTTATTCCACACAGCTTAGCAGAGACACGTCACTTGATCACGATCGCCAACTGTGCTGTCGAGGAGAATGCGCCATCTTGGATCGCCGGCCGGGAGTTCGAAGCGCCATCAGCTGGAAGAAAAACATATTCAAATTCCCAAATTCGACAGCTGATCGCTCGTAGCAAAAAAAAATATGATCACAATGATTTCAACTCATATTTTTGAATTGCAACGACTTCGAGGCCTTTTTTATACCAGAGAAGCGACCAGTTTATAAATTGTGCTGAGAATGCATTATAAAAATTCTTATCAGCATATCGGCAGCAGAGATTGTCAATTATACGCGGTGCTGTCTGATTGGCTCAAAGCTGGCGCATGCTCACTCGCTATTGGCTGCAGCTCCCAGCTGGTGGAAATCGCGTCTATCAACACTTCGTCCAGCAAATCTTTCTGCTCTGGTACTTCACGCTAAATTCGGCAGGTCCGGCAGGTCTTTCCGACAGCAAAATCCTCATTACCGGACGATCTATCGCATTCCGCGAGGTCTAAAAATTCCCGACGATAACAAACTCTAATAATAGTTATAGTTTAAGTGACTACTCGCCACGGTCGTTCGGTACTATGATAAGAACAGCTTCTATTGTTTTCCTACCTGCCTTCCTGCTTCTTCTCTTCTGCTACGTCTCCGACGTGGATTGCAAGAAACTCTCACCGCCTACGAAGGAACAGCTCAAGTCCGAAAAGCTGCCTCCCTGCGCAGCTTGCAGGGTCCTCACAGAGAGTTTTAAGAAGGCAAGTTCCCATCATTAATCCCAGATCTTAAAAAAAATATATTAAAAATTAGTTTTTAAAAATATATTTAAAATAGAGTGCAAATGATATTTTTCGAAAAATTGAAGATGTCACAAAACCGAGACCCCTTGACCAACTTTTACCAAATTCTATAGCAAATTCTGTTAGATGTTAATCTACTTCTACAGAAAGTTTCAGCCCGATAAATCAAAATTTGCAAACGCTAGAGCGCGAAGACACTTTTTTCATAAACTTCAAGATCTTATAAAATCTGAACAAATGTTTCAATTATTTTGTAAATTTCAACAAACATGGGCACCCAACTGCTCTACATGCGTGCCAAATTTCAACCCGATTGACAAAGCCATTCTTGAGTTACAGATAATTCAATTTTGCAGGCCTGACATACACACAAACATCCATTCAGTCACTTTTGTCAAAAGTGATTTTTCAACTTTTCTGAACATTCTGAACATGTTTTCATTAAACTGTAAAAAAAAAAATTTCACCAAACCACAGCTTCTTCTATGAGGAAGCAAAAATAAAAATATAAAATAATTACTGACATATAATTGAACAATATATACATTTTTGCAGGGTATAGAGAAAACAAAACGTGGCAAGTTCGAGGGAGGAGACAGTGCTTGGGAGGAGGACAAGCTTAAATCTTACTCGAAGAGCGAAGTAAGATTGACAGAGATTCAGGAGAATCTCTGCAAGGAGGTCGAGAGAGGAGAGAATCAATGCCATGCCTTGGCGGAGGAGTTGGATGAGTCCATAGAATCATGGTGGTTTGACCACCAGGATGCCCATCCTGATATCTACGCCTACATATGTATAGAAATAGCCCAGCGATGCTGCCCGAAGGACCACTTTGGTCCGGAGTGCACCAAGTGCTCCGGCTATCCGGACAAGGTTTGCAACAACAATGGCAAATGCAAAGGCTCCGGTACCAGAAAAGGAAACGGGAATTGCCTCTGCGATCGCGAATACACAGGAGAGAGCTGTGCAGAGTGTGCCTTTGGCCACTATGAGTCCTACAGGGACGAGAACAAATTTTTATGCTCGAGCTGCCACGAAGCCTGTGCCGGAGCCTGCAAAGGAGCTGGACCGGCGGATTGTTTGGAGAGCTGCAAGGAAGGCTGGGAAATGATGGGGGAGAGAGGCTGCATGGACATCAACGAATGCCTGGAGAGCGATAAATTCTGCCCTGGCAATCAATTTTGTGTCAACAAGGCCGGTAATTATTCGTGTCTGGGATGCGATCGCGCCTGCAACGGATGCAGCGGAGACGGTCCCGATATGTGCATAAAATGCGCTGAGGGCTATCAACGGAAAGATAACTTCTGTATAAGTAAGTTGTGAACTAATATCTGAGAATTATTTATAAGCTGTTCCGGAGTATTTTTTATCGGTAAAAAAATTGTATTAAAATTGTTGGTATCAACGGAAAGATAACTGTACAAGTAAGTTGTAAAGGATTATCTGAGAATAATTGATAAGCGATTGAGTATTTTTCATCGGTAAAAAAATATTGTATTAAGAATTGTTTCCTGATTCATTTTTTTTTTAGATCCGGACATTCTTGGTCGGAAGAAAACGGAGAATTGGGCTCGTTATCTCACGTACTTCGGTCTGTGCATAGCGACCTGCATAATTCTGTACCAGAGAAACATTTACGCGGCCGGGGCGATCGGCGTGCTCGTCGGAGTTTACATATCAGCCTCGGAATACATGATTGCGACGAGCGACATTCAGAGCGCAACGCCGAACATGGATCTCCTAGGAGCGGTCGATTAGACACGCGAAATTCGATAATTTAAGACTTACTTGTGTGCATGTTAGTCAAGCGTCGTTATCGCATGCAAGAGCGACGGAATCGGGTCTCGTTTTGCACACGATCTTTTACATTTTTGTAATGGTTGTACGGGATAAGCGCAACAAGAGTGACTCCAAGCACGTTCTCGATAACGTCAGTGTAAAATATGTATATTTTAAGAAACTGCTATAACAAAGATAGGATTATTAATTTTATGTCCGGGCATGAATGTTGAACTATAACGCAACAATTATTATTAAAGCACTTTTAACATTCCTCTAAGACGAATCGACTATTTTCTACCGGCAATAGCGATCGTTTTTTTTTTTTATGAACCGATCTATGAATACCAAATACATTTGTGACGTAAAGCATTTTTAACATTCTTCTAAGACGACTCAATAATTTTCTGCCGGTAATAGAGATCGTTTTTTGTGCTTCACTTTTCTTCCAATAAAATGGACTATGAATTCCAAATACATTTAAGGCGTATCGAACACGTTCTTTTACCCACTTCCCTCATTTCACAAATTTTTATAACTGGCCGCATTTCATAGACGTCCCAGAAAAAAAAATACAAATTATTTGTAATATTACTTCCGGTTTGAAGACATCATTTTCAACCGGAAGTGACGTCATACCGACAATATATCACTTCCGGTAAAAAAATCAAGGTTTTCAAAGCAAAAGTGACGTCACAACGAAATTGTTCAAATTGCCCTGCGTGACGTCACTTCCGGTAAAAAAAATGATATTTTTCAAACAGGAAGTGCCGTTGCAGACAATTTTTTTTACTTTTCTCTGGAATGTATCTCGAATGCAGCCGGTGACAGAAACGTGTGAATGGAGGAACATAAAAAAGTGGATGAAACTGTGATGCGTCTCAAAGGTATTTGCAATTCATCTCGAATGCATCCAGCGATGGAAACCCATGAGTTAAGGAACACATGGAAAGGAACTATGAATTCCAAATACATTTAAGGCGTATCAAACACGTTCTTTTACCCACTTCGCTGTATTCCTTAGTTCACAAGTTTTCATCACTGGCTGCATTTCATAGACGTCCCAGAAAAAAAATACAAATTGTTTGTAATATCACTTCCGGTTTGAAGACATCATTTTCAACCGGAAGTGACGTCATACCGACAATATGTCACTTCCGGTAACAAATCAAGGTTTTCAAAGCAAAAGTGACGTCACAACGAAATTGTTCAAATTGCCCTGCGTGACGTCACTTCCGGTCAAAAAATTAGATTATTCAAACAGGAAGTAACGTTGCAGACATTTTTTTTTACTTTTCTCTGGAATGTAGCTCGAATGCAGCCGGTGACAGAAACGTGTGAATGGAGGAACATAAAAAAGTGGATAAAACTGTGATGCGTCTCAAAGGTATTTGCAATTCATCTCGAATGCATCCAGCGCTAGAAACCCATAAATTAAGGAACACATGGAAAGGAACTATGAATTCCAAATACATTTAAGACGTATCACACACGTTCTTTTACCCACTTCGCTGAAAAAAAAATACAAATTGTTTGTAATATCACTTCCGGTTTGAAGACATCATTTTCAACCGGAAGTGACGTCATACCGACAATATGTCACTTCCGGTAAAAAATCGAGTTTTTCAAGGGAAAAGTGACGTCACAACGAAATTGTTCCAATTGCCCTGCGTGACGTCACTTCCGGTAACAAAAATGGTATTTTTCAAACAGGAAGTGCCGTTGCAGATAATTGTTTTTACTTTTTTCTGGAATGTAGCTCGAATGCAGCCGGTGACAGAAAGTGTGAATGGAGGAACATAAAAAAGTGGATAAAACTGTGATGCGTCTCAAAGGTATTTGCAATTCATCTCGAATGCAGCCAGCGCTAGAAACCCATGAATTAAGGAACACATGGAAAGGCTACTTCCCGAGGGCATTGAAAGCAATCCGGCCAATAGCATATGACGCGGGATGATACTTTCTCCGCGTTCACAATGTAAACGACACAATAAAAAAAAAATGGGATATCGAGACGAAAACTGTGAAACGTAACGATGATTTTTTAAGCCAATGCCCGTGGCTCTGACGCAACGAAACACAATGCCTTTCATTCCCTTCCCCCGTCACCTCTCTCGCTGCTAACACTCCGCTTTTCTATTCTTTTTCATCCTCGCTCGTTTCTCTTTATTAGCGCGGCTCGAATGTACCGGCGAGTTAGGGGTAAAAATCGGTGGAACACTTTTGTCACGGACGGGCTGGAGCGGGAGAGAAAATCCTTCCGTCGTTCCGCGGATATTTCGTCGATAGGGTGAGCCGATAGTGAATGGGATTTTTAGGATTTTTTTCAGCAGGGGAGAGACCGGTGCAGCCGGTTACCCTCTCTTCCCCCTTTTTTCGCTCTCGGTCCGCAGTCCTTCGGACGCAGCAACCCTCGTACAAGCATAGCCAGTTACCCCTTACTTTTTGAAGCTTGCTCGAATTTTTCTATAAAGAACCGGAGAGTGAGCATTGAAGCCGCGGAACCCAATTTTTTTTTTTTTTTTTTTTTTCCGAAAACGGGGTTAATATTAGACTGCTCGCCGAGCTCGTGCTTCGCTTCGGCGGGCCAATCGGCGACCTAAAAAAGGGGCGTGAACACCTAAGCACCCTCCGGCATTTCTCGCTCGGCGACAGATTTTTTTTAACGGACTTTCATTACAGATTCTCGGAAACCCGATATAGAGCGCGATTGCCTGGTAATCAGAGTTTTTGGGGGAATGTGGAAAAGAGCGAATGTCGGGAACTTTGAACTGAGAATTTTTATCTTACGCGGGAATTATTATTTTACCCGAGAATTATTTTCTTAGCCGAGAATTATTTTTTTAGCTGAGAATTATTTTCTTAGCTGAGAATTATTTTCTTAGCTGAGAATTATTTTCTTAGCTGAGAATTATTTTCTTAGCTGGGAATTATTTTCTTAGCTGAGAATTATTTTCTTAGCTGAGCATTTTTCTGATAAAATACATTTTTTCTTATAAAATACATTTTTTCTTATAAAATACATTTTTTCTGATAAAATACATTTTTTCTTATAAAATACATTTTTTCTTATAAAATAAAAATCAAAAGTTAAGGACATTTGTGGTCAAATTCTCTTTACTGCATGGAAAAAGTACGGTTTCTATACATTTAGCGATACTTCGGGACAATCGATGTAATACAATGTTGCCCCTCGACCCCCGCCCAGCAGGTCAGTTTCGTCCTCGGCGCCGAGTCCAGTGCGTAAGTAACACGCTAGAGGGCGTCAGGGAAAACGATTCTCGCAGGCGAAAGGGTTCCCAGATGACTATAAGTTCAAGGCGACTTCTGCCATCGTCGCAATACTCAGTGTAATATATCCATATTATACAATTTTTGGAGAAAGCTACGTCTACCTGCTGCTTTTCATAAACTAACCCAAACATAATTACATACAACAGCCCGATTGTCAATGCAATCGCGAGTTTGTATTCGACACGCAGCCCGCTGCACAATTATTTCCGACTCTACGTCGAAGACACGCACCCTGTTTGTCTGTCGACTCTCGCGTCGCGCGTACGTCTTTCCGACACGATTCACCCTCGCACCAAGAGGCCCCGAATCTTCGTCCAACTTCGCCTCGCCCTACCGGGCCGTATTTACAGAAAGACAGAGCTCGGGCCTATTTGCACAGAGTTTCAGAATTTTCGGGTCAGAAGATTTTCATTTCGCTTTACTTGAGCCGACCACTGGAATATTTTCTTCACCTGCTGCTAGCCGGAAATTACGCTTTTTCTTTCTCGAAAGCGAAGTGACCCTTTCAGACCCTTATAAGCGATGCGCAGACGGAGCGATCTATGCAATGCTCACTGCAACATATCCGTATTATACATTTTATTTAAGGAAAGCTTGGCAAAGTCACGTAGCTCTTTTATAAAATAACTAAAACAAAAAAGCTTTCCCTGACACAGATTCGGGTTTTTCGAGCCGTGAATAAAATCTCTTGCGAAGTTAACTCTCCGAACCATTATTGCGTCCGCTCGACGATTCTCTTCGTCCCGAATAATGTGTCCAGAGAGTCGCTCTCCGAACCATTTTATCTTCGCCCGGCGATTTTCCTCGAGCCGCAGCTCGGTTCCTCACCGTCTCGTCCCGCGCCTCGCGCCATCGGCGCGACCGCCAGCGAAACTGCACTGCTCGATCTACGAACCGACGAACGGCGAGGATCTTCGCAATACTCGCTGCAAAACATCCGTGTTATAATTTTTTCGGAGGAAAGTTTGCCAGACTTATGCAGCTTTTATAAAATACCTAAAACAAAAAAACTTTCCCTGACACAGCGTCGGGTTTTTCGAGCCGTGAATAAAATCTCTATGAAGTGGCTTTTCGAACGATTATAGCGTCCGTTCGACGATTTTCGTCGAGCGCGAGTTCGCTTCGTAGCCGTCGTTCCTCGGTTTCTTCTCGGCGAAACCGAGGACGAGGCGACGGTGCGATTTTTTTTACCTCCTCACAAGAAACGAACCGCGAAGGTCCGGAGAGAACCGACGCGCTCTTCGGGCCGGCCGACGAAGGCCGCGAACGGATCGAGGAACACTTCCGGTCGCAGAGACGGAAATTGTGAGGGGCTGAAGTGCGGGTCTGATATCGCAGCGATGGAGAAGTTTCTGGGCTCGGCAGGTCAACTTTCGTTCCGCTAGAGGCGAGTCGAGCTTGGCGTAGTTCCTTCGCCTGCCGCTAGGTGGACGCTGCGCTTTTGCTTTCTCGAAAGCGCAGGGGCGCTTGGAGACCCTTATAAGCGGGGCGGCGACGGGCGAGCTATGCAATACTCAGTGTAATATATCCATATTATACAATTTTTGAAAGCGTGTTTTGTAACAACAAGCGAAAAAATAAATCAAACAAAATAAACGATCGTTATGAAAAATTTATCAACGATCCACTTCCTCATCGATTAAAATCGCAGCCGGTCGAAGTTCGCCAAAATCCTCCGCGTCACAAACCTTCCCGAAGTTCTCTTAAGGAGGGAATCTCGCTGCGCGCTGACTTCGCATAAGTTCGACAACAATAAGAGAAAATTGCAAGTACTTCTTGATGGTGTAAAAGTCTGAAAAAAT
>JAPYZC010000747.1:0-36403 GCA_030522665.1 Ichneumoninae sp. A BG-2022a | reverse complement strand
TCCAGGTGGACCGGGTTTTCTGTTGGCTTTTCTTCTAAAAGGTACGTGTGCTACGAGGTTATTAAATCAAATCCGATATTACTAATTCGTTTTTTTTTTATTATTTCAGATACTGCAACTGCTATTGTAACGGCTCGGGTTTTTTTTTACTCCGTTGATTTTGCGGAACGCGGGCCGTTACAATCATTTGTCTAGATTAAATCGCTACGGTGGGTTGGTGCTGCTACTCCGGCTGCTGCTGACTGACTGCTAAGGGTTGTAGCCGGCACGGTTCCGTAGCGTGACGGGATCTCCAGTTTCTCACTCTATCGTAGCTTCTCCATTCAATTGTAATACGTACGGGATTCTGAGATCTATTGTTCTCTTTCGATCATCCATTCTCGTCCTGACTTACCAGATTCCCCGATAGAAACATATGTAAGGGAAGCTGGTACGGCGCGTTTCGTCAAATCAGCGAAACTTGCATAATAGGATCGTGATCGTTCCACACTGAAAATATACGAAAGGAACTGCTGCGATGGGAAAATAATTGTAACTGCAAACAGTAGAGTTGCTACGAATATCAGCGAAAAGATTGAAGGCTTCTGTGAAGCTGCGTCCTAAGTTTCAGCCTGATAATAATAAACCCACCGTAATATAACCTGATACTGGTACCTAGAAACATATACCAGCATTTTATGGGCAATTGCCTATGAAATTCTCGTACATGCCCCTACAGTGCTGCAGCCGTAGGAAACCATGGAAAACATCTTAACGTTGGTGGCGGTTGGTCGTAGGTTGAAAAAGTTGTAATAGACAGTTGATAGTTATGAGAAAGATGATTCCCTAGATGGGGTATATTGCTGAGGCTTTCAGGCTAAAGGTCTTTTTACCACAAACTACCAATTTACATATTCAGACCCTCATACAGTTAGTTATGTTGATTCTTCCATCTCTGTATACTGTTTACCGCCGAGCGTAGCCTGTTCTCATCATGCATAATCTATACCGTATGTATCTACGTTCCACGGTGTGCATATTGCACACAGCAGCATCGAATCTCAGGAGAGTTGGGGGTAAAAGCGGTGGCGTTGGTGGTTGCGGTCCTATATCTCATTCCATCCATATAGAATTATCCGTGAAGTACGGCTGTCTGGTTAAATACCTATGTATATCTCGGGCTTGGGGTTCTGTACTTCTCCGGTACACACAAACATGCATGGAAAGTAGAAACGGTCGCATCGTTCGTCGACGCCCTGCACTCGCGGCTCTGTCTTACAAGGCGAGGCTATGCTAATTCGTATGAATATGCATCGATGACTCGAGACTGTGCTCTGTGTGTGCTCGGAAGGTAAAATAATGCCACGGATTTATGGGGTTAAGTCTCGAGGAGACTGTTCAGCACCGCGGCGTTGGTGGCGACAGCAGTAAGGCAATGTGGCTCGTGGCGCGGCGTCAGTTAGTAGTTGCCTCGCGGCGAACCCGCGACTGCTTTTCATACGCCAATATGTAGCATACACATATACATATATCTCCATACGCGTAAACGCATTGGATTCATATACTATTCATAAGACCGCAGCTTTGCGAAGAAGTGCGAGAAGACTTCGTCTCTGCTTCTACCTTCTACACACCCTGTATATAGTAACGACATTGAAGTACCGACGTGATGGGGCTAACTTATTTAGGGGAGAGCCGGCATCATTGCACCACTTAAGAAAGTGTTTCAAATACTCAGTTCACAACTTCTGTACATATTTGAGATGAAGCCCATCGCGCGCAACGGATTTTTATTGCTATGACAACTGTCACCACATTGGCCAATGGCTGTAGCAATTTGTTATTGACCACTTTAATGAATGACCCGTCTCAGTTGTATAAACAGACCTTCAAGTGCTCCTGCCTTTTGAGTCTACGGATGTAAGTGAAATTTCGTTTATGACCATTTTTCAGTGTTTCGAATAAAGTTCCACACTCCGCACCGCGAACCATCGTTGCTGAAAAACTTTTCATTTTGCCTCATGGTCCATTTACGAAGAACTCAAAAATCTCGGGAGGTAAAGGACTTACAGTTATGAGGCCCGTTATCGTAGGCTTATTCTTGCCAAGATGTTAGGGTTTGATTGGGTCCAATAAAGACGATTTTTCGTAATTCAACCCCTCAACATAAGAACTTTGGTTGCCCACACTTGTTCCGCCTATGAATTGAATACAAATTTTATGTGCGATTCTTTCCTGATATCTCGACGGAATTCGACCCACAGCATCGCGTTTCCTCGCAGCATTGCTGATAAATTAAAGTGGTGCATTCATTCAGCTGGTCTAACCACACAGGAACTCCCCTACTAATAGTCTTCACTGCCTACGGTCCGGCAGCATTCACGTTGAGCTAAAGAGCTTCACCATTCGCCCAGATATAGATACAACTAGCAGTTTGCTAGCGTGTTCCGGCAATTGCGAAGCGAGAGAAACCGATATCGCTATATACGACGACCATGTATATAGTCAACCTTCCAATTTCCTGGTAAAATCACGACTTCAGGTGGAAGATGAAGGTGCCAGGGAAGGAGGTGCAAGATGAGGGCTTGCCACGGAGGATGGGGGCTTTTCGAGGCTGCTTTCACCTGTGCAGTCATCGCGACTATCTCATTCTGGTAACCCCTATACTTCTCGTGTACCCGATCGAGCCACCTCGAGGTAATCTTTACCCGGTAATTCGTGCGGCCGTACGGCGTCATACACGCGCCAACTGCTGGCCTCTCTCACTAACGTCGGCTACCTCATTGAACGTAGTCTCGTAGATAGGTACCCGACGGCCCATTAGGTGAGGCACACCTTCCCGAGTACTGGTATTAGCCGTAAAGCGGACGATCTGATTTCGGTGATTTCGTAACAGCGGCAACATGTATGTGCAAGTGGGTTCACGAAACGGTGAAGTAGTCTAAATCAGAAGTTAACAATTATACAGTACTGCGACGGTATTGAAAGCGGCGAGAGTTTATCGTACTTTTGGGTGTTGCGGCAGCTGACAACGAGTCAGCATAACCCGGGCGCGTTGACCGCTGGCTTTTTGGCCGGACCTTGTAGATCCGACCTATAGAACAGACTGTAAAACCTTCCAACACAGATTTCACGGTTTTCAGGTGATTGGGAATTGTAACACGTGTGTATTAGCTGCTCCGCACGTTGCTCGATCAAAAGTCGTGTGCGTAGTTGTCCTTATATTTTTTTTTTTGCTAAAACTTGTCGATCAAATTCTCTGTACGAACAGAAGCTTCGGAAAGAGTGGATCGATAGAGAAGTTATTAGAATCGCTCCGACTTCACTGTACTCATCCACCAACAGGATAGCATACTATTAACTTCGCCGAAGCGAGCTCTTGCATATAACATACCGTGCGGGCAACCGAATGCGAATATGAAGTGGCGTGTCCGATTAAGCGGTGAGCTTATACATCGAGAGGCCGTGAACGATTATTCGTTTGAAATGAACTATCGACTGGCTTTAACCTACTTTCTATACCTACTCGAAATTCTATTATTCTTCGTGTCTCATTTCTCGCCACCAGTTTCCACGGTTTTTCTCGATTAGCTTCATTACACTGACACGTTCCATTGTTAGAGAGTGAACGAGAGGAGGAACGATCTCGCTATTACCACAATCTCAGTAGGTGAAAATATCGAGGGCGCGTAGGTGCAGTAGAGGTACTTTATGAACGAATAGTTGATTCGTATGTGAATAGGGTGTCTGAGTGCAAAGCGTTAGGATTCCGTTCTCGATGGCTCTTTCATTCGCGGCAGACACCCTCCCTCCGTTCGTCGGGATCTCGTTATTTATAACCCGCACCCTCTCATAGTCCACGGTACTCATCGATCTGAGTCTGAGGGGCCGACGCTTTCCCAAGTTCAAACGAAGTCCTCCCTTTCCGCGCAGCCGTTTCTATCGAATCCGCATCCGCGACTCGTACCAGAGCCCACCTGTGTATACCGTATGACCCTCAGGCTCTCAATCCCGGTGGAAGGTTTGAAGTTATCGGATGTTCTCCGTGATCCTCCACGGACGCTGTGAATGCCGTGTACGTTCTGTGTTTTGGTCTTTTTTTTCAATTCATGCGATAAAAACTTACATTAAACCAACGATACAATGTTCTCTATAAAGATAGAGGGAAAATTACAAGAATTTCACGATTACGATCTGCCTCCAAGAATTCGTGCTCTAGATTAAAGGGAACGATTATGGGAATATGGGCCAATAATCAAATTGTGGCGCTGTTTACTGGTAATTGCTATGCGCCGTCAAAATAATATCGAACAGGCGCGAGTGGCATCGAGTCCAGATGTATGAGTAATTAACTTTGCATCATTGAAACTCGTGTAAGTGTCACACATACCCTTTCGCATAGGGTAAAAGTGGCGAATGTGGCACATCCTGATTAGCACATAAATCGATGATACATGGCCCCTCCATATTCATCACTTTTACCTTATATACGACGAGCTATGATTGTAGGGCAGGATCGAAGCGACGGCGTAAACAAGATACGCTATAATATTTTCAGTGCTCTTGTGTTTCGAAGTTCACAAATATTCTCGTCAATTGGTCCATCAATTCGTTGATGCGCGTCGTTACATCTTTATGATAGGGCACGAGGATTTTGGAATGGCGTCATGATCCATCGTAGATTAATCTTTGTTTTTATGATTCAATCTTTTTCGATATTTTAGTGTCATAATTCTCAAAATTTTCCAAGTTCAGGACGCGACCAGATAATTTGAATCCTCACGAATCAACTCTATTAAACACGATAAGATATGCTGCGTGCTCCGCTATCTATTCAAGTAGAGCAGAATTGGACATAGTGTGAATTCCGGAATCATTCAAAAACCGAAATTTCAAAGCCGGAAGTGACGTTACAGGGAATATTTTCAATTTTCTCTCGAATGCATCTCGAATGTAGCCTGCGACAGAAAACTATGATTTCAGGATTATACGGTGAGCGTTTCAGCAGCAATGAACGTCAGCTGTGAAGCGCGCTCAATATCATCTAGTATCTAACAGGTACACAATTAATGTGTTTCAATTCGGTGACGGTCGATTCGTAGATAATTATTTATCGTACATTTATTCCGTGAAATATCTCGGATGTAAAGTTTGGTTTTCCTCGATTTTTCTCATCTCTATATTTTAAATCAACAGCCATAATTTAACGCGAATTATATATATAACATTACCTTGGTTTATTAAAATGTTAACCAAGAGGTTGTCGGAACGTGTAGAGGTTATTTTATTTCATGATCGATATATTTTGTGACAGTGCTGCAACCAGTCGAAAGTATGACGTGTAGGAATGACCGATACTGCTCGCGAATTATCGCGAATTGGAGAGTCTTGGCTGGAATGTCGAATCGATCGGGCGTGTGACGCGGCTCGCGACGCGTTAATTAGCTGAGAATGTCATTAATAATATCCGTCTCAAAATCAAGCAAAAGCGTTCCTATTTAGCTCGGTCGTGACAGTAGTGTTATAATCGTTACTTTGAAAAAAAGTGTTCATTTGTATTGTAATTTATTTCTAACTTATTTCTATAATTTCTATAATTTTCACGATATCAACAAGTGTTCGGCTTAATTTTGTTTAAAAAATGTTGTTTAAAAGCTTCATTTTGGTAAAAACTTTCGATGGAGTTGATCTGTAACTATCAATTATAGAATTTATTGCTTCTTTCACTTTTTTTTCTCCATCCTATGGCGTCACATGAAGATGATTTTGCAACTCTGTCAAGTATTTTTTTTCCTACAGAACACGAAACACTCCTCGGTCTTTTTTTTCAACTTCATTGGGAAGCAGAGGTATCGCTGTTTCAAATTTCTCAAAATAGATCATAGGCCAAATTTATGTCGCTTGAGGTTTAAACCTTAGGCCTGATGGATTTATTTTTACGCTGAACACGAATCTTTCACTTACTTTATTAGTAGATCAACATTGGACATGAAAATATTCACCAGCAGCGATAAGCACATTTTTGCGTTGTTTACCATTTACAAAACATTCTGGAGCACGCGAAGCCCGCAGACGCCAACATTTAGATCAAATATCTCGTGAAACACGAAATTTTTAGTTGAGAAACCGATTCCGCGCTCCCGCGATACTGGCTCTACTAAAACCCGTGTGGCTTCGCAACGGATGAGTAAATAGTGATTCTCTGTTATAAAAGACAGAGTGAGCTTTGCTACAGAACCGATGAGGTACGCGAGTGAAGGCAAAAGTAACGAGAAAATAGGGTATGTTATTACCTCGTTCTTAGGTTTGTTTGCCGCACTTTTCGGACTTGCAAGCAAATGGAAGCTTTTTCTCGCAGATAGAATGGGAGATGTTCATCCTTTTAGTCTCATCATTACATAACATTGGGTACATTACGTATGTATCTGCGAAAAGTATTCCGATTAGTGCGAGGCATACTTTTCGTTCAGACGTTCAAAGACTAACAGATGGAAGTGCGTGTGACATCATGCACAAAGTAAAAGACAAATCTTTTAATAGATTCGAATGTTTAAAATGTTTAGGTACAGGCGAAAAGAGATATCGATTTATTCAATTTGAATCGTGAAAAGTAGAAGGTTCGTGGAAATATGGAACACTTTTTTCCGGATCAAGTTTAAAGTATCAATAAGTATATCGTACTATAGTCGAGGTTGGTGCAGTCGCAAGATGACTAAAAAAAATGACTACTGTGAACGGAGTGGGAAAACTAAGTCCAACCACTTTCATATTCTACTGAAGTTTTGAGTAGGATATGAAAGTATGAATTAATTTTCATGAACACAAAAACATTGAGGAAACTACAAAGCTGGTTAGACTTTGATTTCATCTTGCGAAAAGGCCATAGTTGCGTATACAACGATACCTATTGGTACTTTCATATTTATGTACAGAAAGTATACGATCGACGTAAAAACCGTAATTTTCATGAACCAATTAAAAATCTCAATGTCTAATTTTTCCCGAGGCGTAAAATATGCCGCGAAGTTGTAAATAATGTGAATCTCCCATTGTAGGTAGCCATTTTACATTTGATTTTCATATAACCATAATAGCAAGCGCATAAAAAAACCGTAACTTTATATTCCGTTAGGTAGGTCGGTTTCCTCTCTGTATATAGGACCGTGACCCGAGATATTGTTACACACTTTTCGGATACAGAGAAAAATGTTGGGTGAAACCGAGGAATGGCTCTCGGCTAGACACGAAACGATTTTCGTTTGTATAGAGTATCGGTATCCAGAACATCGCGTATACTATATATACTGGTGGCAATTGTGTTGTATATAGAATACGGGTAGAAAAGAGACTCTATATAGGAGGAACGACGTTTGTCGCGATGCCTCAACGACCTAGACGACGGAACCAATCTCAACAATCGAGAAAACTAGTTTCTACCGCTTTCGCACCCTCTATTCCGACGCATCTTTTTCTTCTCGTGTGCTTTTTCCAGTCCTCTCGTTTTTCTCTTTCCGATATACTCTCAACAGCAGAACGCTCGTTTGCCTTTTACTCGACATTTTCCACTGTTCTCCACCCTTCATGTCTCGTGCTAGCATAATGATTCCGAAGTAGCTACGATTAAGTCTTCCCATTGTCCTTTTGTTGATCCTCTCACCCTTCTTTCATACCCCCAAGCTAACACATAATACCTAGCACTACACCGCGAGGCTATTACCGCTTATTGAAACGTGTAATTTCTTATTGGATATATAAATGATTACTTCATTACTTATCGTTGAATTAATAGTAAATTATTCCACGAGGGCGAAAAACGTTTTTCTAACGAGTGTGAGTTTGCAGCACGAGCCAAAGGCGAGTGCTGAATCACACGAGTTAGAAAATGGCGTTTTTACGCTCGCGAAGCTTGAATTTAAACGGTAACTAATTATGTAATAAACAATGAAAACGGAAACTGACAAATCTTAAACCATTTCTCCCTTTCTATATATTTTACGCACAAATAAAATAAGACAAATAAAAAATTCTTGCGTATCATGCATTTTTTTCTATTTCCTTATTTTATTTTTGAGTACTATATATAGAGAAAAATGGTTCAAGTATCTTTAATTTTTATTATTTAAAATTTTCCGACCAGATAATATCTAAGATACTAAATATTTCTATTACATCTTAAAGTTTTCGGGGCGGAAAAGTGGCCATTTTCGCACCAAGTGATTAAAATACATTTTTGTTTCCACATAGAGAAAGCTGTGTTTGCATAAAAAAATCGAGATTTTAATGTCAGACTACTTAAAATAGTATAAAACGTCGAAAAATGCAATTTATAGCTGGCGTCGGGGTGTATTGGCGAGTGTGTGTGTGTGTGTGAGAGAGAGACAGATTTGCATCGTTTAAAACGACTATTACTCGGAAACGGTTTGAGGCGGCGGATTTAAATTTGGTACACTAGTCGAGTGGTCACGTCGCTTTGTCCAGTGCGATTTTCATGAAAATTGAAGCCCCATTAGAGATTTTACGCGATTTATGATTTTTTGAAAATTCTCTGTGGTAGCCTTATCTTGCGTTAGTTTTGAACCATCGTCCTGAAACTACATGCAAATATAATATTTTGATTAAAGACCTTTGGTATTGAATTTGCCTGAAATATATCCAAGCGGTCAGTTTTGATGGACTTTTGTATTTTTGAAATATTACCAAATACTATGTAATTCAAGTTGAAACAAAGTATCGAGCCCAAATTTGGCAAGTGAATGGATTAACATTGCATAATGTTTGCTATTAATACTTGGCGAAAATTGAAGTAACCGTTTAGATTTTATGAGGTTGCGATATTTCTTAATTTTTGTGACAATTTGTATTTTTTGTTCGACACGAGTTTATGCGTCAAATGTCGCCCTAGGCGTAAAATCATTTGGAGATTCGTAATGGGCGAGGAAAAATACTGCCTCAAAAACAACGAATAACGCAAATTTCAGTTAGTGATTTTCTACAATGAATCTTCCGTTAAATTTTGTCCGTTTCAATTATATGAGACGTAGACATATTTTATGTTACGAAAAAATGTGCAAAGCAATTTGTACACGGCTTCCTCATTTATTACAATTTTGCGCATAACTTCCTCTATGAGGATGCCAAAATCGAGCAACGAACTTTCTTGTAGAGAAAGCTGTGCGCAAAATTGTAAAAAATGGGGAAGCCATGTGCAAATGACTTTCCACCTCTTATGTTTTTTTCCAAACCTTTTTCTGAGTGTAAGATAGTTTATTCGTCCAAACAAAATTTTATTTGTATGGGTGTGTGCAGTTTATATACAAGAGCAAAATCGACCGTATAAATAACCATTGATATCTTCTGCTTTCAGGTGAGTTCACGCTAGATATACGCTATTTCCATGCGAAGCACGCTGGTGAGTATTCCATTATCTCGAATTTATTTTAAATGTATAGATTAAACGATACAGCTATTGGCGTTCGGAAGAATAATCAGTCATCATGGGATCAGAATCATTCAGATCGGCCAACAACTGTACTGTTTGCTCTAACTTTATATCGCATGTCCATACAATTCGGGGATAAACGATCACCAGCGAAATCCCATTCTCGCGATGACTTGTCATCGATGTCATTTAGATACCACAAATACGTAGTATCGCGTCGATGAGTGAAATCAATAAGTGCATTTCTGTTCGCGAAACGTGCCGCTGCATACGTTCCACTCGTCGACTGCGAATACGCTCAGTATATACATGTACACACACGTACGCGATCGAAAAGCTGCTCGCCACACGAACCAGGGTGGCGGCATCAAATCCATTTCCGCCGATATTCGTCGTGCCTCATAATAACCCCGGGAAATCAAATATTTGGATAATTCCGTAACAATCCTCTCCGCCCGCGCGAATTACTGATTTACATTTTCGATTTCTGGAATCTTAGCGACACGCGAAAATGCATTTCACAATGCCGATGACCGTTGCGGTGTGCGGTGTGCTATGCATAACTACAATTCCAAAAGAGGACGCACTGCGAATACAATCCCAATGTATTTTCTAATAAACTACGGTCGAATTAAGGGATTCACTTGTATTTTCGACACACAGCCGCGCAGGATTACAAACTAGTAGTAGTAGTAGTAGGATGGAACAGTTTTTGGTACATAGCATTTACATAGTGTAATTTGTCATGAGAGTACAAATATATTGCCAATTGGCTATCGACCTAAGTCCTTCAGCCAAATTACAAACTAATTTTCAACATTTACTGATTGTACATTGTGACATCCAAATTACGTTTATGAAATCTGAATGCATGCCCATTAACCTAACCTAATATGTCCCAGCGCGTACATAATAGTTTTCCGCGTGGGTTTAGCGCTGCGGCGTTAAAACTTTTCTGAGAAAAAAAAAGAAATACGGTAACCAACGGGGAGTCAAGTCGGGCACGGTGCTCATGCGCCCACGACAAAGAGGATAACGCTATGGGCAGGAGGGGGTATGTAATCAGGCTCTGCGGGCACAATGAAGCTTGAAGAGAGTACTTCGGGGAGGGCTTCCGAGTCCACGAGCACCTGGCTCCTGCTGTTTCTTCTCTTCTCCACTCCTGCTCTCTTATTTTTATCTTTTTTTCCCTCTCGATCCAACCTCCCGCTCGTGCCTTTCCAAACTCCCGAGCTCGCCGTAACCTTCCCTTTTCTCCTCGGCTTGGACGGCGAAGGATAGGACGCCGTGGTCCGGAGGCCCGCGTACGACGGCCAATGTACTTTCATTATTCCCGGGCGCTAGGTGATCTTGGTGAGTTCGAGCGAAAGACTAAGGCTTCGCGCTACATGCTCGGTTGCTCCTTATCGCTTTCCTTCTCACTTTCAACCCTTTCCCAGCCCAATCTCTCTCGCTCCCACCCTCTCACCGCACGCAGCAAAGAAGTTCAGCGAGTAAAGGAGTCGCTGGTTGGATACCGCTCGAGAAAGAGAACCGGACGGGAGAAGGAGAGAATAGACTTTCGATCCTATGGAAGACTAACCTAAGGTAAAGAGGAGGCAGGACTCGTTAAAAGTTTGAGGTCGCACGTAAAGTCGAGGCAACTGGTTTTCACCGGCGAACGCTCGAACCGAGGAAGAGAATTCGTGGCGAGGTCCTGCCTATTCCTGATACCGGGTCGGGATGACGTAGACTATACGAGAGATGCAGGACATCGGCGTATAGGTCACAGTTCACCAGCGCGTTCGATGAGATTTTCTCTGATCGGTCACAAAAAAATGTTGGAATTCACAGTACACATCGGGTCGTCGTCGAAGCACCCTCTGCGGGGACATTCCTCAAATGCCTCGATGACCATCGCGGTGAGGGTGAATTAACATTAGTGAGATACCAGCTCGCTCGATCTCCACGCACAAGAAATGCTGCATGAAAGAAATTTTCTGCATGCAGAAGAAAGAACATTAAAAAGAATATTAAGAACTATAGTCAAAGAACATTTAATAAGGACGAAGAAAAATGTTTATTTGCTTCGTAACCTAATAGAGCGTGCATTGATTTCTAATATATTTATTTGGTTCATAGTATTATTCTTATTATTTAATAATGTACAGCCAGCAAAATAATTTATTTGACGGCCACCGTTTATTTGGTTTAAAATATTTCTTTGATTTAAATAATTATTTCTTCAAATCAAATAAATATTTTACTTAAAGCAAATAAACAATGTGCGTAAAAATGTTGTTTTTCTGGGTGCATAAATGGACCTAATAAACAGGTATTTATTTAAAATAATTTTGTTTATTTCTTTCGTGACAGACCTGCTACTTTTGATTGTACGGGAATAATGTGATATATGAATGACGCAGAAACGAAATTTTCGTCAAACAAGTAAACAAAGTTTCATAAAAACAAACCGATGAGTTCAACCCTTCAATGGAGTTGCATCTCCATTATAATTTGGCGGTTCCCCTAAAGGAACAAATATCCCGAGTAGAAATTTTCGAGCGTTACATCGGGCCCTGATAGGGTCCTGATAAGGCCTTATCAAGCCCTTGTCAGGCCCTCATCAGGCCTTCTCAGGACCTGATCAGGGCCCGATGTAACGCGTCAAAATTTTTACTCGGGATAGTCTTGTACTATCAGTGAGAGATGTTTTCAGACAACTGACACGATTACGATTCTGTAATGCGCACTACCGAGCAACAGCCGTGTTTGTCTTAACGTTAAATATATGATTTCTTTGGCGTGAGTAAACATTGATTTTAAAGTACAAATCTTTGAATAAATTGTTTTTATTCAAAGATTAATAATAAAATAAGGACTTTAATTATTTAAGGATTTAATTAATAAACGTCATTTGAAGATCGACATTTTTTTTATTTTAGTAAATCTTTTTTCTGGGTATAATACGGAAATAATATAAACTAGCATTTTTCGATGATAACTTTTTAAGATTATTTTTATTGCTATCCATCTGGAAGATTGGACATGTTTAACGTGTTTCACAATTTGCTTTTGGTTGAGAATTTCTTGTTGTGCGCTCTCTTTGTCTTTATTCATCCGTCGGCTCTTCACTAGTTTCCATTTTCTTTTTGTCCCGACCAAGTGGTCTCCTTTCGTCCGTCTCGGTTTCATCCCCGCGGCCGCAATCCGATTCCGTTGCTCATCGCAGCAGGATTATCGCAGCTGCGACATTCTCAGGTTCTTTCATCGTTGAATTTCTATCTCGCTCTCTCTCTCTCTCTCTCTTATTCATACTGAATCGCCACCAAGAGCTCTCTTCTTCATGAGAAACTAGAAAGATAACCACGGAAGGTTCTTATCTTCAACTGCTTATTGTTTCACTCGTGTTACGAAAATGAATTTCTGTACTTCCGTCTTTTGAAAATATTGAACGAGAACCAAGTCGGACACGAACTTAACATTGAGCTCTGCCATCATCAGCACGGCAACCAAGACTATCGTCGCCAAGCTGCGAACAGTCTTTTACTTTAGCAATAGAGCGATTTTAAGAAAAGCGGTCTTCTATCGTGTTTTCGCCGCATTGACGATTCAGCAGACCGGCTCGAAATTGTATTATGTGTAACACTTTCACGACCCCACCGCTCTTCCTTCTTTGTGGCACAGGGCGCGTGTTATTTCACGCTTCATTAGCAGATTGACGATCCTGACTCGTTTTCGGACGGATTCGTTCATGAATTTCAATAACGAGAGGGTTAATAGAAAACAAAGAGGGCATTGTCGTTTCACTTACATTCGAACCTATTCAATCCCATGTTCACGATAAGTCAAACATAAAAAAACATATCAATTGGTTCCACAAAATGTACGCTTACGGCCGGCAAAACAAATGCTTGGTTGATCGAAAGTAATACCTAAGTTGATCAAATTAACAGACCGTCGAATCGATTTTTTTTTACTTACAACGACAACTGTTTCATTCGATGAACGAAAAATTTGTTTCGCCGCCCGTAAGCGCTCATTTTATTGACTCAATCAATTTTTTTGTCAGTGAATCAAACTATTGATATTAGAATGATATCAATTCAATAATAAAATTCAGATCAACTGGATACTCACACCGATACTCACTGATACTCACTGATTAATTGTGTGATCAATGATCGAGGAATAAAGGCTTTTTTACGAAACCACTTCATACGCGTGAATATACGAATGAACGGAATCAGTAATTGGACCAACGATAATAACGATGCTTAAAAACGCGTTAGCAAAATAACAAACGCAGTGTACAGTCAAAGTTAAGTGTGTCATCTAAGCATTTGACCCTCAAATATGGGTAACATGGAAGCAAACACAGTACACAGAGATTTTTGTTGAAAATTGAAAATGAATTGTAGCAGTGTACATAGGAGAGACATGGAGATATAGAGAGACATATAGAACGATATCATACATAGAGAGAGAGATAGAGAGAGAGAGCGAGATAGAGAGAGAGAGAGAGAGAAATAGAGAGAGAGACATAGAGAGAGATAGAGAGAGAGATAGAGACAGAGAGAGATAGAGAGAGAGAGAGATAGAGAGAGAGAGAGAGAGAAATAGAGAGAGATAGAGAGAGAGCGAGATAGAGAGAGAGAGAGAGAGAGAGAGAGAGAGAGAGAGAGAGAAATAGAGAGAGATAGAGAGAATTTGAGAGAGATGGAAGAGAGATACAGAGGGACAGAGTCTCTGGCAAATAAACTGGAAGTACACGAAACGACAGGAGATGCGATGCCGTCACTAAATTCTTAATTACCACGCAAATGAGTTTTGCATTCTTCATGAGGTTTAGAATTTCGAATGAATGCGAAGTTTATCCTGTATGCTCGCTGTATATATACTTCACCAGTGACATAACGTATATGCATGTGTATTAAAAGCACGTACGTGTAGTGTTTCCAGTGGAGACCCAACATTCACTATGTTGGTAGAGTCGCGTTTTGCTGGACCGGCGTATTCTTCTCTGAAAGCGAAAGTGAGAAAAACTGATTTCGTTCGAATTGCAAATGAGCGAGCCGTGCATGTTCGGTAATGGCAATACATTTAATTTCTTTCAATCGCCCTGTCGTTCCTTTATTACATTTATTTGATTTAAATAAATATTAATCTAAATCAAATAAATATTTTTCTTAAAGCAAATAAAGGGTGGCCGTCAAATAATTTTTTTTTCCGGGTGAACGCTCGCTCGAATGTACTCAATTAAATAGTCAACTGTGCTAGCACGTATTGCAGCTTTTGTTCTATCGCCGCGTTTATTATAAGACAATTACATAACGAGCATTACATGATGTAATATTGCATTATATTGTACCAACAGGAAGGGCGCTCTTAGTTACGCTTCTTCACATATAAAAAAGGCATGTTGAACGACTCAGAAACTCAGATTAGTTTGCGTGGCAGAGATTCATTTTAAAACACTATATTGGTTAGTTTTTGGGCGATTGTTCGTAGTTTGTAGGACTGGACCAGCGCACGTGGTCGAATCCCACTGTGGGTTTAAAGCGCAGATCCTACAAAGACTTTTAAGTTTCACAATAAATTTGTCGTAAAAATAGTGCTGTACTCGAATAACAGCGTCCTAGAACAAACACGGAAGAACGAGTATTAAACTGGCATCACAGAGTCCTTCCGCTGTGAAACCTTCGGTGATGCAGGGGATGCGCCCGCGCGGTCCTCACCCTCAGAACCCCAGCTCTATTCCCCTGGCACTTGGAGAAAGAGAGACGGAGAGATACGGTGATTACACACGGCCAGAAATTATCGCCGTGGATTCGGCCATTATGCGCGCGTCGGATGCTGTAGAGTTGGATACAGGAGATCCGCTTTAATCCGGCCTAGTAAACGATTGCCCAGGCGAGCAGAGATACCCATACTTCCTCCACTCGGTGGATCCCATAGGTTACCCCAGCCCGCGGGCACCGGATCCTACCACCCCGTGGCGGAGCTCGCGTACGATCGCCCTCCCTTTTATTTTCCTCGATTTTTGCGATTCACCCTCTCGCTCTCACCGAACCTCGGCTCACTTCGCCTCCTCTTTTTAGCTTGTCCCCTGGCAATGTTTTTCGTTTTTTTTTTTTGTAAATTAATTTCCGGCACGGTTTGCGCCGAACCATCGCCAAACCATGGCCGGTTCGTGGCGAACACTCGGGGATTCAATTTGATTGATCGTTACTCCCAGACAGAGACTCACGGTGGCAGAATGAGAGGAAGGAAGGACAATTTCTGCTCTTTTTTATATCTATATTTTATTCTATTCACGCTCTCTTCATCGTAAATACTACTGTTAATTGTAACTACTGACTGTTTCACGGGCAAAATACGGAAGTTGTGCATTGCACTACGATAACGCAACTTGGGATGTTTCAGGAAGCGGTATGTTCGTCGAAACGGATCGATGTTATTTTGGAAAATTTGGTATATTGATTCTACGTACAAGCACCCAGGTTTGTGGTAATTCATTTGTAAGCTTCGAGTGGGCGCAGATAATTAGTGATGCTAGGAGGGAGTTCAGCATTGAAAACAATGTGCTCGTATGAGGTCCGGTAGCCAAAACAGTTGCTAACTAAGTTGTGGTTGCGGTCCGACCTTAACGGCAATACTAGAATACCACGCTAACGAGAACACCGCCGATGTCATTGATCTATTGGCGACCGTCGGCAGTTATTGACAAGCCAATGTGATCGGATGTACATGAACAATATTAAGACCCTCAGGAATAAACTCCTAATGTTACTTACCTCTTCACTTTTATTAAATGAATTGTAATCTTTTTCTGTTCTTCATTTTCTTTTTTTTGTCTGGCAGATTCTGTAGTATATTATGTATTAGTGCAAATTTTGTGCAATCTATAAGCGACGGATCTCTTGGACATAGTAATTATTTTTTATTTATTTGTTGCTCTTATGTGCTAGATTGGATTCTGTACAATTCATGTTAGGCGGATATTTCTCTCACTGGACGGAATTCCCATCGACCCGTAATTGGGCCGGGCCCGTTCCTAAGAAAATAAATAAATAAGTAAAACAACAGAAACCATGATAATTAAGACATGGTAATTATTTTTCATGTCATTGACCGTTCGTTCTGACATGTGTTTATTGTTTACGTGGGTGGAACCGCTTAAATAATAACATGGGAAATTACGTGTCTGGAACCGCTCAACGTGAAGTACAAGTTAAAATTACAGAATTTGTTTTTAACTCCCGAATACCCGCCAGGGCAAAAGATGAAGTTATGCGTTTCACTGAGGGCTCACGATTTTACCGTTTCCGTCGACCCCAGTGTTGTCTTTAGTTCTGTGGATTATGGAGTATGGTTTAGTGGTAGATTATGAAAATTAAATGTGAAGTGGCAGAGATAAAAAAAACGTTGAAAACGCGGGCCAGAAACTTCTTCATATATATGGAAAGGTGGTCGCCATTATTATCATTACCTGTACGATGATTTCTCTCTTCCGCTATAAAAATGCTATAGTCCGTGTGCTATATCGCTGAACTCACTCAACGTGTAGTATGACCGTAAGGTCATACTACACGTCTACAATTCTATAGTTCTATAATTCTAACTTGACTGCACTGTGAAAATAAGATGTAAATTTAAGCTACTAGAACTTGAAATTTGCTAACATTACTTAGATTAATGTATTTTGCTTGTAAAATAAAAATATCAGATATTAAAATTACGAATCTTTTGCTTGAAATTTACAGACATTTTCATGAAAAATACTCATTTTCCTGTAAAATTTCAGCAATAGTTTATGTAAGCTTCCAGTGCTGTTCATTAATTTTCAAATCAAATTTTTTACAGTGCGCTGTAGTGTAATCTCATATTCGCAAAAATATATTTCTCAGCGATATTATTTTCCACTGTTGTTTTCCTCCGATAAGATTTTCTATGCGTCGATTTTCTCCGATACAACTTTCTAAATGTTGCATCTGTTAAATACCAAACAAATAAGTCCATATGGTAGAAAAAAAGCATAAGGTATATTTTTTTTCAACTTTGATTGTAAAAAGAATTTCATTACATATTTCGCTATAAACAGAATAAAATAACAATCGTTTGTTTATAATTTTTATGCCGAATGTCTCGCGTTGGGCTTCGGACACGGAGATCCAAATTTAAGTTTCTTCAGAACTTCAAGTTTTTATGAAAAAAAAAGTCGATTTCATTATTGCAACGAGATAAAAATCATCAGGAGCAAGGTTCAACTTTTGAAGTTTTAGATTTTTTAAGTCCGCATTTGGGTCAACACGTACTGGTCCATCGTAGCGTTTCGGTCCATATTCACCGCTTCTATCCTGTCCCCTAAATCTTTTTGGATCGTCTCTGTCGACGAGACGTGGTAAATTTCACGTGCCGAATGTGTGACGAGTCTGGAAAAGACAAAAAAAAAAAAGGACGAAAGTGCCTATATGAGGTAGCGAGAGAGTAGTGAGGAAAAGCAGTAGAGCGAAGGAGGTAGGTAGCGCAGTAGAGCAGCCGAGCACTCGAGAAACTCGCGGAATAACGACGTGGGGAGGAATTACCTTTACGATCCACGAGTTCTTGAGCCTTCGAGCAATTTGCCTAGTCGCCCCGGTTCTCTGCGTATGAATCCAATTTAAAGTAAGGACGGCGATAGCGAGACGTGCGAGCCCGATGAGAAGGCTAGAGAATGTGAGGAGGGAGAACCGCGGAGGATGCGAAGGGTGCGATCAGGGTGGTGAATCCTCGTCGTTCTCCTCCTTGTCGTATAGTATATGGCGAACGGGAAATGCTGGCGAAGCGAAAACGACTCTCTCACTTCCGCCAGTCACGGCGCAGCATTCTCTCGGCTTATGCCTTCCCTGCAGTCGCTCCCGCGAAACGTTAAATAATCGTTTTCCATATCTTCCCGGCTCCCTCGCAGAGTGGGGGGGGGGGGGCGAAATGTTTTCGAAAGTTAATAAAAATGTTCTTCCCCGCTCGGTTTTTGAAGTCCGACGATGCAAACTTTACCGTGTCTACTCTGCCGAGTGTACACTACAGTAAAGAGGGTTGCCATTGCCCCTGGTGGCGTAGCTGCGCAAGAACGTCAGGATAATTATCGGAGCACCGACTGAGTGTGCGGGACGGGTGTGTCTTCTGCTTCTTCTGCACTTGCTGCCTGCTCTCTATACTGTGTGCACTATACTGCCGCTGCTACTGATGGTGTCGGGGAAGCCGCTGTCGCTGTCTCATTCCCGCTCTGACTACGCTACTACAACTCCAAGCTACTTCACCTGAGAGGGTGCCAGCAGCAGTGGTAGCACGACCCAAGAAAACAAGACATTTCAAGTGCAAGGGAGATACGGAGTCGGTGTTCTGGTAGAGCAGAGGTTTGCTCGAGGGGCTAAACGTGGGCGAACACAGGGCATATGGGATGATCGGGCGCTGACTCGGATGAGATCCTCCTCTCTGATGCTTCCACGAATACAAATACCAGCGCGAATAGGACCCCGACGAAACGAGGTTCCGCTTGTCTGCCAGGGTAACACAAGTAGGTTTAGGGAAATGAGAAATATTTCGAAGTCTTAAAGAAAGACGGAATAAGAGTGGGAATGGTTCTTCCCCGTGCTCGCTACGATGGCTGTACAAATTCTCGGATCCCCTTTCTCCTTAGGGATCGCCACTTGTCGAGGTTGAACTTGAAGGCTATGAAGATGAGGGTCGTTCTTATTCGCATCGTCCAAATTCTTCTGCGCTACTTCGACAGTGAAAGGTGAAAAAATTCGAAAACCTTCAACCCTAATTTATTTTCTGAGTAAGGCTCCTCATGGACGTCTTACATTGCAAACAACATTCTCTGGCATGCACGTCATGGCTGCTCTCACATTTTCCCTCCTCGTATCTTGTCTAATTACGGGCATCTTCTTTTGAATCGTTTGGATCTTTATTTTATTTTATTTCATGTTACTATTGTCAGCATGTTTATCTTTATTTTTCATTTCATTGTTATTGCTATCTTTTATTTTATATTCGTCGTTTGGCACGTTGTATGTGTGTGCCTAGAGGATCCCTGGTCCTACCGTACAATAAATCACTTCATTCATTCATTCAATATTTTTCATACTCTGACGCAGTGAGGCAACCTTATCTCTTCGAGTCAGACAATCCGACGATTAACGAAATCGCTATTTTAAGTCGGTTCTTTGCCAATAGCTCTGTGAATCTAACGGGCGGCAGAGTTGATCGCACACAATAAGGCACGAAACTGAGCATTGAGGTTGAGGGGTCGAATGTAGCAATAATTTCGCGACTCAACCGAACAAAGTCCATCGGACTTTCGGGCAGTACGTGTAACTCTATCCGTACTGCAGTTGCCATGAGTCTGACCAAATAGGCACCAGAGTTCGGGGAATGCACGGAGGTTTTGCGCTCCACTGCACACCGTAGCCGCATAGGTATATTGCAGGCCTATGTACAATGCTACAACCCCGACCTCAAAATACATCCGCGTAACCGTCCAATAACATCTGCCGAAGATAATGCGACAAACCACCGTGGCAAGTACGATCGCTCTCGATAGAAACAGCTTACGTAAAAGGTCAATGTATGGGCGAGATCAATTCCAGATATTCCGTTACCGCAGTGTGCAAATACCCGCTGATCGTAGCCCTAATCCATATTTGTGCGGGTTCTGGCGTCGGCGCTGGTAGCCATCGTTATATCGGAGTATTTTTGGATAGAACGTCAGGATATTTCTGGGTGCAGATCCACGCGATCGAGATTATCTACATAAGTGGTTACGTATACGTTACCGAAACGCCCGTCCCTTCACACCTCCACTGAAACTTTGGTACAGGGATTAAGGGAAAAGCTCCCGTTTCGCGAAGGTAAAACCGCCCTTGCCACGAGGCGCATATGGAAGATCGATCGATCTTCCCAAAGACTATAACGTTCCATGGTATAGAAGGAAGAAAGAGCGATGGTTTGAACGTCCCTCCCGCGTGAATCGTTCGGATAAGCTTGCGCTCGCAGTTAGGGGTGGCTTCACGTCGATAGTCCCCTTGTCGATCCTTCTTCTCCGTAGCTTCTTACTTCTCTTCAACCCTCTAACCGCCAGCGGAGAACCACCTAACCTGAAACTCGATCCTCCGGCTCTCTTTCGATTAATAATTTATCATCGAACACGCGATCTACCGACGCGAGGCACGCCATTCAAACCCCTAACTGCGCCCATCGTTCGTCCATCCCCGTTAAGCCGTTGTCGTTGCGATGATCGTTATGCCGCACTACCAGGGATTTTATAGGGTCGTAGGCGTCCTTGCAACCCCGTATTCTCTACCTCTGGCCCCCTCTTCTTTTCCTTGCCCCTTCGCCCACCTGGTTACCCCGGGTGAATATGCGACACGGAGGCCTGCAGAACTATGCCTGCACACAAGGATTTGGGCATTTATCCGAAATCGTCCGCCCACACTCGACAATGTGTGGTTAACACCGCGAGGTATGCAGCACCTTGTACCTGTAGATATATGGAATACAATGGTGTCCCTTTCATTGAACTGCACGACAGGCAACCGTCGGACTCTCGAATCCAGCGAGGTCGAGCCTGCCCTCATTTTCCACCGCTTTCCGGTTCCACTCCGGCGGGAATGCAGCACCTATTGGACGATAAAAGACCAGCGGCCCGCCATGTAATATTTTTATCTCGCTCGCTCTCTTCGTCGCAGCGGTTGAACGAAATTGCTGGAGACGCAGAGGCAACCAGACACGACTCTAAAGATAGTTTAGCACAGCATTCTGTTCTCTCGATGAATAGTTACCGGGTTGGCCCAGTTGTATTATCCATGCTTCCTACCGTTCGTACTATTTCAGAACAGTGGCACTTGCATACGCCAATACAGTAGATTCTCTCTATTCCCATCTTCCAGACGGCTTGATTGGCGAGAACAAACTTAGTTGCGGAGCGAATAACGTTCCGCCAGTTACCAACAGAGAAGTTCAACGTATAAGTGGTGTGAATGCAGTCCTACAGAGAAAACGGATTTGCTGGGTTAGCATATCCTACCTTAGATCAGGAAATCGTTTTCGTTGTGCTGATCCTCATTTAATTGATTTCTGCGTGCAATTGCGAAGAACTTTGTACGACTGAAGAGAGAACTAAACTCCTTCAGGGTCGAACACACTTAAATTTACAATCGTGCACTTTGCGGATTATGTCTGCGTGCCATCTACACATTTGGTTGCAAAAATCTGCTGCCTATCCAGAATTTTTTGATATAACTATTGCAATTCTCATCATTGCGGTTATCAGAGACATTTTTGTTTTCGTTGACACTTTGACAGTTTCCGAAAGGATAAATTGTCGACGTCGCGCAGTTGTATTATTAGTTTCTATGAACGTAGGAATCTCCGCTCATGACATTTTATTGTTGGATTCCAGTAGAAATATCGCATCTTTAGACTAAGAGATTTTTAAGGCGCAAGCGATATTTCGGTCAATAACTGAACTGGTAATATTATGCAAAATATGAAACACGCTATTGGACTTCTGTTTGCGCCAAACGCTCTCGTTTCGCGATGATAATCTTCGCTGTCTTCGAGAACGTGACGGAACTCTCGCTCCTCCCACTAAACGCCCCTCTCTGTCGAAAAGAAGCAGAGAAGTTACGATACCCGTAACGCGCGCACGTATCTCTATCGATACCGCTTATTGTACAATAAAACTCTCAAACCGTTTGCTAACGCCAAATTGTATCTAAGCTTTTCTTCCGGCACTCCGCGAATCCTTTCCCTGCAGCTATCTCACGTAGTTACGGGCAACCACGTAACAACTTGGTTTGTCATAACGGGTCGAGGATTTCTTCTGCAATAAACTTCCTGATACGCCGGCTTCTCATGACTCTGGCAATCGAAGAAACCGACGTCGATTGCCACATTTTCCGCGAGGTCACTCAACTTCTGCGATATACAGAATCTAGCGAATTTGCTGAGCATTTCACGGGAGCGAAGGGAACTTCAGTCGCGGCGTATGACGTTAAAGGAGGGATTAATGGCCAAGATTTAGGGGATGATGATGGAGAACTTTGCACAAGCGACCGTGGAGTGGGATTCTTTTTCTGTCTTATCTTATACGTACTTCTTGTCCGGAGTCAGGTGTAAGCAACTCTTTCAGCAATACGAGCAGTCGCACGGTCCGGTGGAGATCCAACGACAGAAATCCGTAGGAGAATAAATCGAGAAAAGGGACCTTATCTCGGATTACCGCCAACGACGTTACTCCTAGTTATATTCCGTCCATCCCGGACTACATTTTCCAAGCATCCTTCTTCGAAGGTTCTACGAGGTATTACCATTTACAGGGACCTTTCTCGCCCTCTTTGTCCCTCGTCCTTCCATCAGCAGCATCTCCTTCGTTCCTCCATCACCGAACCACGGCGGAGCTGCGACCCTCCGCAAATTATGAAACAGCCGTGAAAAATGTGGTTCTAGTCGGGTGTGGTACAAGTCCCCTGGTTGGCTGAGCCATCTAGAGGCTAAAAAAATGTGGTCGTCGAGTTCGTCTGGGGTACCTCTGGGACACGTACCCAGTTGGTGGAACCGACCCCGTGTGTGCGTTAGCTACGCCCGCGCCAACACGCGTCGGAAAACCGGGCGACGTGAAATGTGCGAAGCTGCGGGGCAGATTCTGCTTTCGCTGCGCTAATGGTATAACGCTCCACGGAATTTATGGATATTTCACGTAACTTTTAACTCATAAAAATTCCAGGCAACAGCGAAAAATCTGCCGTTTTCCAATAGTTGATATAATGTTTTATAGAGAATATTTTCTAACTATTTTCCTGGCGTGCGTCGCCATAAACTCAACTACACAAAAATGGATAGAAAAAATTGATGAATCGTCGGGGTAAGCTAACATGTAATAGACGATTACATCAATAATCCTTGCATTATACTTTATTTTACCTGCCACTGTTGCCTTTTGCTTCCTTGTGGAGGAAGCAGTTTGCGTGAAAAAAATGTTATCGACATTTTTATGTCAGGATGCTGAAAATCTTCTACAATGTTGAGAGTAATTGTTTGGACGTGCGTGTGCGTTATATCGGGATGAAATTTGGAGGGTGAATGGATTAACATGGCACAATGTTTGGTATTAAATTTGGAAAAAATAGATTAATCGTTTCAATTTGATAAAATTATGAAATTTTTCAATTTTTCGAGAGTTTTTTACGTTTCACACGAGTTTCTGAATCATGTATCACGCTAAGAGTGAAATGAGTTACGGGTTTGTAATATGCGGTGAAAAATAGATTTAAAAAATAGCCGCTGGACGACGAACTACGCAAATTTCAGTTAGCGATTTGATACTATAAATTTTGCGGTAAATTTTGACCGTTCAAAATTTATGAGATGCAGACATTTTTTTATGTTACAAAAAAAGTGCAAAGTAATTTGCACATGGCTTCCTCATTTATTACAATTTTGCGCATAGCTTCCTTTGTGAGGACGCAAAAATCGATCAACGAACTTTCTCTTGGAGAAAGCTATTCGCAACATTGCTATAAATGACGAAGCCATAAGAAATTGCTTTGCACTTTATAATTATTGAGTGTAGCGAAGACCGGAGCAAATGGCACAGCGGGGCAAAACGGACAGTGAGGGCAAAACTTAATTTTCCAATAATTTTTGTATGTCCCATTTTGTCCCAACGATACGTCCGAATTTTCAAACCCGTTTTGCCACACACACCCAATCGCCACCATCCAAAAGTTGTTAAAAAATTGCGTTTACTCTCATTATCCCATTTTGACCCGCTCTCCCTTAAACGTGGGAAATACATTGATCTAGTCATGACCTAGCCATTCTCAATGACACTACCTCTCGTTTGTTTGAACTTTAAATTAAGTGTATTTTCACATACATAATTACGTCACGATAATTTAATATGTTCGAATTATTAAGCCACAGGATACTGGCTGTAAGTGAGACTGAGTCTGCGTCGACAAGGCAAAAATACAAAGTTGCACTGACTAAGTAACGAGGGTGTTATCGTGAGCATTACCGCTCTCATACAAATACAGGTCTCCTTCAACTGAACACCTTCGTTTCGCTATAACGAAACTACCACCACCGCACTCGATACACGCGACACCGTTATTATAGCAACACATACACCCCGGCACATCTTCTCTTGACTCTATAGGTTCGCGTGGACGTCGCAACATCGCCGTGCTCTTATTGTGAAAGAACAATCAACATCATGGCCTCGTCGCCTGGATTGCCCTATACTCCCTTTCGCAACAACTTCCATCGGCGTTGTCCCCAACCGGCGGTACGCACAAGGCACCGGTTAACATTTTTCCACTTTCCTCGCTTTCCTGGCTCCGTTTTCTTTTCCTTGCGTTTCCATCTCGATTTTTGTTTGTTTTTTTTTTCTTTTTTTTCTCAAACTATTTGCGCTTTCGCAATTCAGCGACGAGGAACGTCTAAGTACACAGCAGTGCGGTTTAGCAGAATAATAGAACAAACGTTGCAATTTTCTTCTACAAGGATGTGTACGGTACAAATTTAAAACGTATGCAAAGTGGTAAACGTTGTTAAAAACATGGTCTAAAATAGAGGTACGAAAATAGAAGTGACAAAAGAAATTCAAATTGAGATAAAAATAGAACGGACAAATGATATTCAAAGTGAGTTTCAAAATAGAGGTAAAAAATAAATAAAAATAGTGAAGCATTTTTGATCAAAATTATGACCGCCTGAGGTTGCGAACTGGGGCATAGCTATGATTTACGCGGGATTTTTTAAATTGGCAAAACTGATCATAGTCCGTAATCGACAAAAACGCCGACAAGGTCTGACACTATCTGATTGGATTCCGAGTGCTATGTGTAAGTATTTATTACACAAATCTTGTACCTATTTCCAAAAATGTATATTTTACGGTCAGCTGGAATTGACGCCACAGAAAAACGTATACGAAAATTGTTGTACAAATAAATCATGGCATTTGATCGACGAAATATTATAAAATAAAATATTATTGTCGTCACAAGTCGCGCATAAAAATTGTACCACGGTTAGTGCAATCGCAGTGTATAGATATAGGATGAAGGTGGTGAATGTGGTCAACCCAGGTTAACACATAAGTCAATTATATATCGATCAGTCCATATTCACCATTTTTATCCTAAATTAAAACGACTGCAAGCCTCAACGCCATTCGTTAGCATTTAAAACCGATATAACTAGTGGCCATAGGCGAGAGCGGGGCAAATTGGGACAGTGGGGCAAAACGGGATAATGGGGCAAAATGCAATTTTCCAATAACTCTTGGATGACGGTGGTGGTGGTAAGGGGGGCAAAACGGGGTTGAAAATCCGGAAGTATAGTTTAGACAAAATGGAGCATCCAAAAATTATTGGAAAATTGCGTTTTACGCCACTGTCCCGTTTTGCCCCATTGTCCCATTTTGCCCCGCTCTCCCCTATCATCAGGCAGGCCATGTCGTCCAGAATTACCCGATTTATTATAGGGAAACCGATCTACACCGAACACCATTGCAGTAGCAAACTTGATACGCGACGTTTTTTATTGTGATTTATTAACGATACTTTTTTATTAACGAAACTACCGTAAGCTTTTCAATCTCAATAACGCAGCCTCGAAATGCGCTCGTCAGCCTCAGACGCGAAGTTGGAAAGATAACTCCGTGGGCGATAGATTAAAGCGTGAGTAATGAATCCGCGAATCGGATAACTGTTGTTACTACAATATACTGCACAGTATATGTACCAGTTATAATGGGAGTATAACAAGAAGGTCTGACTATCGACAATAAATTACACTGGCATGTGCACAGGACGTGTCCGGCGCGACACATCGGTATATCCTGTCGTCGGTCGCGGCGCATTATTTATCGAGTCTCGGACTTATTGACGCAAGCGGTAATTAATCAATCGAGTCTGGGAGAAACATTGCTTGTCATCGTGAGTATAAAATAAGTCGGATCCGAATGAGTTAGATGGACAAAACTATTGGGTAAAAACGATACAAAAAGATTGAAATAATTAACGATAAAAAAAATGCTTAATGAAAAAGTAACTTCTAAAAAGATGCAATAATTCATGTATGTAACAACAATTAATATTGACATTAAATAAAAATAGATGTAATTAATAATAAAACAAAATAATAAAAATAATAGCAAAATTAATTAATCGTAATTAATCAATTCGTTCATAATCTTCGCTGCAGTCGGGAGACGTCTTTCCCCACAACAAATTTATATATGATTATATTCTACCACCAAGGTTATGTGTATAGATATAGAAGAACTGTATTCAGAAACCGTCTCCCGACTGTAGCGAGAATTATGAACGAATTGATATAATTGCGATTAATTAATTTTGTCATTATTCTTTATTATTAATCGTTACTATTGTTATTTGCTGACAATATGAATTCTTGTTGCATACATGAATTATTTCATTCTTTTTGAAGTTATGTTTTCATTAACCATTTTTTATCGTTAATTATTTCAATCTGTTTGCATGACTTTTTGCAGTCAGGAGTTATTTTAATTAAAAATTTTAGTTTATTTTATGCTTTTGGAATTTTACCGTCTGTATAATTATCTCATATAATTTTTTATGAGCTGTGCCTCTCCGATATAATTGTTTTGTGTCATTCCTCTCTGATACAAGTTTCTAAATGTTATATCCCTCCGATTAAACATTGTGAAAGTGAACAGAAAAGAACGACACGTAGAAAATTGTATTGGAAAGGAACGACATATAAAAAATTATTTCGTAGAGGAACGACACATGGAAAATAGTAACGAACACATCCAACATTCGGAAAATTGTATAGGTGAATAACGACAAATAGCAAATTGTTTCGAAAAGCAACGACACACATAAAATCTTATCAGAGAAACACATCATTAGAAAATTGTATCTGAGAAATACAATATTTAGAACATTATATCGCTAACATATATCACCTTGCCAATATAACATTACACTACAGTGATCGAATTAGAACTATGGAACTGTATCATTCAATTTGTTTATTAAACTCCGTTTGCAGTTGGAATTCTTTAATGTTTGAAATTTTTTTCCATCATTTTTAAAGAATAACAAATAATACAACTGAGACGCGAAAACGCTAAGATTATAAATAAACAATAACAAGTAATCATTTTTGAAACACCCTTAAACAAATGTTATATATTCAAAGAAATTAGCATGGACGCAGTAGGACGCGTATTCGAGGTTATACCATAGGTTGAGTGAATTCAATGAATTCAATAATCTGTATTGCACATACAGATTACAGTATCGTACAGCATTTTTATAACAGACGAAAAATAATCGCAATAGTAAATGTTGGTGGCCGCCTGTCGATATATCTGAATAAGTTTTTGGCCCGTTTCTTCGAAGTTAGTTATCTCTGCCACTTCACATTTATTTTCCTAATCCATAACCACGACCACATTCCCACACCCCCAGGATTAATGTGCCAAATTCTGTCAAGAGGCATTGAGCCGTTCCGACAAACACTGGAGACAACGAAAGCAGCAAAATCGGGAGGCCTCAGTGAAACGCATAACTTCCGTCTTTTTGCCCTAGCGGGCACATGGGAGTTAAAAAGTGGTGAATGTGGCCCACTGAAAAGTTTGGGTTATCCTTCTCCTATTCCCAAAGGTAATAAATCCAACTTCGATAAAAGGCACAGGGACCCGAAAACGTCATTTACAAGGGACTGACAGTGACGTATATTTAAGATTGTTGTACAAAAGTCGCGCAGTACAGTAGACAGCACCATCTTCACCACTTTTACCCTATGAAGAATCTTGTACTCGCCCGGCGCGTAAACAGGGATCCGACGGCGATAACAAAAAATGTTATCGCCGCGCCTGTACCGGGCACAGTATTGGAGTATTGGTCATCTCTGCAGATTCATGGTCTGCGGTTATTATTAGGAAATCATGAATCTGTCTCGGATTCACTCCAGTACTCTCCAGATCCGCTCCAAATATATTTTAGATGTATCACGCACCCACGTTTTTTTACCCACTTTCCTGTGTTCCTTAATCCTCGCGTTTCTGTCACTGGCTGCATTCGAAATACATTCCAGAGAAAAAAAATTTGCTTCGTCACGTCACTTTGGTCTGAAAATCTCACTTCCCAGCCGAAAGTGACGTCACGCGAAAAAATTTGAAGAACTTCGATGTAACGTCACTTTCGGTTTTAAAATCCCAGGGTTCAACCAAAAATGACCTCATACGGGAAAGCATCACTACAGGTTTCAAGACATCATTTTCAAACCGGGCGTGACATTTTTCCGTGTGACGTCACGTTTTGACAGTTTCATCGAAGAGACATATTTTTTTGCGTGACGTCATTTCTGGTTTAAAAGTGGTTTTTCAAACAGGTGATGCCGCGCAGAAGATATTTCAGTTGTATCTGCCAATCAGTGGCGTATTATTGCCCAAGGCTTATCAGTGTTCGGAAGACCATCGGCTTTGCTCTGGCCACTTAAGGGAGAGCGGGGCAAAATGGCACTCCGGGGCAAAACGGGATAATGAGACAAAACTCAATTCCCAAATAACTTTTGGATGGTGACGATGGTGGTACGTGGGGCAAAACGGGTTCGAAAATCCGGATATATCGTTGGGACAAAATGGGCCAACCAAAAATTATTGGAAAATTGAGTTTTGCCCTCACTGTCCCGTTTTGCCCCGTTGTGCCATTTTGCCCCGGTCTCCCATATGCTGGCCGGAGAAGCATCGATATGGCGTTGCGGTGTACGGCAGCCAGTGCGGAACCAGCGCTGTGCCGTTTTTCCAGAGACGGTAGAATATCACCTGAGTAATGGTAGGAGCAATGACAAATGTAGAGAAAGGAAGTTGAGCCGATTTCGCTAAAAATATATGAACGGATGCCTCTATTACTGCACTGATGATAACTCTCTTCCGTCCGCATCCCAAGTCTCGCAATGCGATGACGCTCAACGTCGACTGTACACGAAAGAGGAACTTATTGCCGACGTTCAAGTCCGGTGAAAACTAAGTGTACAGGACCCGAGGAGACTCCCGGGTAAACTGTGCGAGCGAGATAAACCGAGGGGACAGAAAAAGCGAGAGTCGAGCCAGAGATCCGCCAGTGAATAATTAGCGAGACAAACGGACGGAATTACTCAACTGCCAGGAAGGATATAAATCAGACGTTTCACGACTCCAGGCGTGCTGGCGGAAAATGTATACGACCTCCCGTACCGACGATACACCTTTAACCAGATGCTGGTGTGCTACCCGTACATACGCACTTTTATAGTGTTCCCACCCTCGAAGGTAGCGAAAAGAGTGCCGTAGGGAAACGGGCGCGAACGCGGCTTAACAGCTGAACTAAAAAATATACTTTTTTCGAAAAACGTAAAAACCGGTACGCCAGGTACATAAAAATTGTTATCTATTAAAAACAAAAAAAATCGAAAACAAATTAAATCATACGAGCCAAGCTCGTATGATTTATCGTATGGTAAACTTATGGTAAATCGTATGGTAATCAGCTTTATACATATGTTTATGTATTTAGTATAATAATTATGTAGTCGACAAATTGAAAAAGGAACAATTGAAAATAACTTGAACAATTTATCTCTTTGTATATATATATTACAGAATTTGTGGATTCACAACATTTTCATATTATCGTAATCCGCAGATTTGCACGTTCGTTAATCTCAATCGTTATCACAATCAGAAGTTTGTTTACGTTATCAAAAAAAAAAAAAAAACTATACGTCAATGAAAAATGTTGCTCATTAGATACACGCCGACTAACCATGTTGTAGTCGATAGACAAACCAATTAGTACGCCGAATGCATGCGTGGTAGACGCGAGGAGAACTTACATTACATTAGGAGAGAGAGCGGGTCAAAATGGCACAGCGGGGGAAGACAGGGTTATGAGACAAAAGGCAATTTTCGATTAACTTTTGGATGGTGGTGATGGTGGTAGATGGCAAAACGGGTTTGAAAATCCAGATGTATTATTGGGACAAAATGAGGCATCCAAAAATTATTGGAAAATTGAGTTTGCCCTCATTGTCCCGTTTTACCCGACTGTGCCATTTTGCCGCGGCTTCCCCTACATTACACCACAGTATGATTTGCCGAACGGTTTTGATCGCAACTGAACGTGTTGAAAAACTTGTGTCCGAATTCTATCATAGAAATGTCGTCAATATTCCCATCCGACGCTTCGTTCCCAAGATAATTGAAAACAAAGGGTTCCACTTCCGGCATATTGGAATATAACAGCACTTCAACACTTAACAAATCTTCTTTTTAAGTACTTGGCGTCGAGACGCTGCCTCGTCTCATGATATGCTGACTGCTCGGACAAGCCCGGAAGATCGAGCACGGAAAACGGCTCTGCCAAGTGAAAAAGAGCGAAAAGGGAGAGCGTAATGAAATAAGGGTTGTTAATGAGTGGCCCGGGCAAAGAAGTTCTCCAGAACGTCTTACCAGTAGCACAACCAACCCCTTGAGACGACGTCGATACATCTCGTCTTACGCTTCCCTTCTGCGGCACCTCCAACCCCTTCGCATCCACTCGACTCCTGTCGTTCTCCCTCCCCATTTACACCTTCCCTAGCAGGGGTCTGGTGTGATCTCGTATCCCAGTTTCTGGCTTGCAACGGTCTCTGGTAAATATTTCGGCCGCTACATAGGACGCGATAAGGCCCCGATAAGGCCCTGATAAGGCCTTATCGGGGACATAGTGGGCCCCGGTGCAGCTCTTCAGAATTTCTATTAGGGCCTTCTGCAGGAATGCTCGAGAGAAGAAAGGAGAAGCAAAGGAGAGAGAATAATGAGCGTTGGAACTCTGACAAACAGTAGCAACAGCAAAAGAAGCCGTTGAATTTGCCCAATGCCTTACGAACCGTGTATCGATTGTCGAGGTACCGCTTTATCGTCTTTAATGAGAGCTGAGAATTTCAGACAGAAATACCAGGATACGTCAGAAAACCTTTTCAGCACCGTAGAGAAAGTGCGAACACTGCACTCTTCATGTCCCGCAGTGGCAACAACCGGGCTTTGTCCGTGACAAAATCCGACTTTGCCTTATTTCGAAAAAATATTGGCACCCAAGACTACTGCAATACTACCATTATTGAGTACACATCCCGAATATGCCGCCTGAGCTATCGCCTGAACGATCTTTAAGGTAGTCCTCTCGCTATGTCTGACGCCACCTAAGTTCGAGAGAGGAATGAGAGAGATTGCAAACACTTCTCGATGGACGAAGAATATGAAAAAATCGAGTATTTGGAAAGTGCTGAAATGATTGTTTTTGCATAATAATAATTCCAAAATTTTGTTAACAAGTTAGTGAAAGCTAAAAATTGTGCAACAGATTAGCCGACAACCGACATTTTTTATCCGGAAATGATTTGACAATTTTCCTGACAACGTATGCATTTTTTAAAGAATTGTATGTAATGTTTGAAAATTGCGATTTTAAATACATTTAAACGTAAAGAAAACGCAATTTTCAAACATTACATATAATTCTGAAAAAATTCATACGTATTCAAAAAAAGTAATAAATCATTTACGTGAGAAACTAATATTAGGATGCCGGGTAATTTGTGACATAATTTTTTACTCCAGTAATTTGTTAATAACATTATGGAATTATTAGAATGCACAAATGATCTTTTCAGCGTCTTCCATATGCTTGATTTTTTTCACATTCTTCTCCGATCGGGAAGTAGTTGTAATTCTCTCTTATTCCTCTCTCAAACTTAGGCGGCGTCAGACATAACGAAAGGATTACCTTAACAGGTCTTACGTAAACTGTATTTCGTGATGCTGTCTGTAACAACGGCTGTCAAAGACCTTGGAAGTTTTCATTGGAACAAAATTAGTAACAGCATATATTCAGCGCACCACGCTGAGGTTCGTGCGCTCGCTTTTCATTTAAATTCTCATTAGCCCGGTATTCTGGGCGACAAAATTTTTTCTACGATAAACTTTCCAGCTCGCAATAAAACGGAAACTCCCTCAAACTTTGGGCATACTTAATCGCATATTAGGGATCGAGATATGGTTAATGCCATAAGGAAAAAAAGCTCAATGTATTGGTCGCAGTTGACATTACAGCTCTAAGTATTGGCAAGCGTTTTCCTCAACTCCAGTTTGAAGCACTAGACGATGCGAGCTGTGGTTGCCTTTGCCGACCCAGCGCATTATCAGACCGCCCCCGGGTAGTCATTGAAAACACGTGCAGCATAGACTTTTCTATAGTCTAACAGAGGGGAAAAAAGCGTTGAGAACTTCAAGCGCCTAAGCACCTGGGAGCTCTTCAATACGCTTGCGCGTAATACGAGTGGATACGAAAGTTCGAGGTACGTACCTCTGCATCCTTTTACCTGTGTGCCTGCAAAACCACCCGGCCTCGCCAAGCCGATCCTAAAGAAAATAAGTGCTACAAGAGTTTTCCATTATCTGGGACGACACATAAAACCTTCCATGGAAAAAGGTCGAATACAGCACTTGCCTACTCCGTATTTACTCTTCTTTACTATTCCACTATTATTCACTCTCATTTGCGCTGTCGCTCGCCACGTCTCCTCGTTTATCCCATCGTACACTGTCCTGTGGTGTATCCGAGCACCTCGTTAAAAATGGCGTATCATTTCGACCTTATCAGTCGTCACCCATTGTTCAAACGAATTGAATAGCGTTAATCAATAGTGGTTGTGTACATTATATTCTAGAATGTTACCAGCGACTTTCTTGATTACCAGTGCTGTTTGGTCATTGGCCCTGGTCATTGTCTTGTAATTGGGTGTATACCGGTAATAAATAAATAAAAACATTGTACAGTATTAGTCCATTCTCGTTTCAAATTTAAGATCGATACCTCCAAGTTTACTCAAATTAGACAATTTTTAGTCATTTTTCAAAAAACTTAAAAAACTCGAAATCCCATATAATCTTACCACTTCGATGGATTTCGACCAAATTCAATACCAAAGGTCCTTGATCAAAATAATATATTTATGTGCAGTTTTAGGACGATTGCTCCAAATTTACGCAAGTTAGCGCTTCTACGGAGAATTTCCAAAAAATTGAAAATCGCATAAAATCTCCAGTTGGGCCTCAATGTTCACGAAAATAGCAGTGAACGCAACGACGTGATCGCTCTACTAGTGTACCAAATTTCAATTCGCTGTCTCAAGCCATTTCCGAGTTATAGTCATTTTAGACGATGCAACTCTGTCACATACACACACACATGCACACACACACACATCCGGACAACAGCTAAAAATCATATTTCTAGACGTTTTAGACTATTTTAAGTATTCTAACATTAAAATCTCAATTTTTTTTATTACGAAAACAAAGCTTCCTCTATGAGGAAGCAAAATAAATAAATAAATAAATTTCGGCATTTTTGGGTGCAGGTGTTTCTAGGTCCGAAAATCTCGTTGTCGTTTTAAAATCTGAATGATTCGATGCGATCAATGCCTGGTGTGTCACGAAGTAGCAAAGTGTAGCTATGTACATATAAGTTTTCGATAGAATTGTCATTGCGTCATTTGGCGAACGATCCAACTATATACATATATATTTCACGAACATCTGAACGCATCTGCATTGAGACCATAGATTTTTTTTTCACGGTTATCGGCTTCACCCGTTCTAGATAGCTCTGACGCATTCCGATACCGCAACTCTTGTCGCAATACAATGCTGCGGTCCCCAAGACGCAAAAGAAGAAAAACAAATCAGTGCGGAGGTCGCGGAGAATAACAACGAGAATTGAAACGAAAAGATGAAGAAGAAGAAAAAAACGAACGAAAAGTAATATGGAAAAATTGGCGTTAGAGGGCAAAGTTACCCGTTCGGACCGGTGAAAAGAAAATTGTGGGCGACTGAGCGTCCCGACACTTCGACGCCGGCGGATTCCTTGCTCGCAGCAAAGCCAGCGGCGAAAGCCTGCGAGTGGATCCCCGAAATCAGCGAGCCGTGAACTCCGGAACATCAGATATCGAACGATCTAGGTCTTTGCTTCGTTGAGCCCGGTCCTCCCTGCGGGAGTGCACCGGGAGCTTGCAGCTAGGAGAACGTATACGCGCTGCAGTAGTTCACTCGCGGCAAGACGCGGAAGTGAGCGGAACGGAAAATGAACGAGAATATAGGCGCGGAAGGAGAAAGAGCACGCATACGAGTGGATAGGTGCGCCGGCAGATACGAGAGTGTGAAGAAGTGATGGATAAAGGATTGCCGCATGGAAAGAATAAAGGCGGACGCGTTGAGAGAAAACACGTGGTACATTTTCCGGGAGCGGCGCTGCGCTTTCTCGCTCCTTTCCCTCCGTGATCCTTTTTTTCACTTACCTTTTACGCTTTTCTCTCTTTATACAGTCGCCGCTTGGCGAACTGGCAACTTCTCGACTTGGCACTCTCTTTCCCACCGTCGCCGATCCTCCTGCCAGCCAGTGAAACCCGACAGACCGGATGTCTGGCTAAAAGTTCTTGGTTCCGTCTCGGAAACCCTCGGAGCCAACCGCCAGACTCCGGACGGCTGCTGCTGCGGTGTGTATCCCATGGAACTTATATACTTTTTAAGCTTTTCGAAGCGTCCTTTAGCGATGGAAGAAACGATACAACTCTCTTCTCGGCTCCGGGTTTCGCGTTTCCCTCCATTCCTTCTCGTACTTCCTTCCGCGACTGTAAGTAAGTCAGGTTTATGATTCTATAACGGACATTTTTTGGCAATGACACCGGAAGCGCTCTTAACAATTACAAGAAATCCACTCTTGTGCTTCGCTCAATTACCGTGAAATTCACCACGAAGATTAATTTCGTTCCGGGACAGACCTAGACGAATAAACTAAGTACTTGATGTATGAAGTATCGAGTGAGTACCAAGTACTCAGAACTTCGGTACTTAAGTTCTGTCAATACTCAATAGATTTTCAAGATTCGCTTCCAGCTTATTGAACTATGACTACACGGTAGCGTCTTGCTTAATAATGTTTCCCCTTTAAGTACTTAGCTTCATTACGCTACAACGTTTCTTGATATGCTGACTGCTCGAAGTAAGCTGGGGAGGTCGAGCACAGAAAACGTGTCTGCTGAATGAAAAGGAGGGAAAAGAGAGCGTAATGAAATAATGTTGTTTCATTAGAATTACAAGAAAGTCTCTTGAGCTTCGCTTACTTACCGTAAAATTCATCAAGAAGACTAATTTCTTTCCGGAGCAGCGCTGATCAAGTACACTAAGTACTTGAATTGCCGAATACCAAGTCAGTATCCAATTTTCAGAACTTTAGCACTTAAGTTCTGCCAATACTCGATACGTTAGTACTCAAGTACTAACGTGTTGCCCAGTATCTGTGGTTCTACTGTATTGCTCAGTACAGTAGAACCCCGATTAACCGGGGTCGGATTAACCGGCAAGCGTGCGTCTTCGGAAGTCTTTTTTTTATGCGCGGAGCGCGTAAGAATGAAACAGCTGCTAGACGAAAATAGAAGGAAGTGCAAGAAGTAAACCAAAGTTACTGAGTACTTGCAAAAAAGACTAGCTTACGTACTATTAATGAAAAAAAATATACTAAGCTTCACATTCACAAGTTGTATCATTAGCCATTATTGACTTATGTACTTTCGCCGATCAGTTCGGATTAACCGGGATTCCGGTTATCCGGGGAGTTGTGGATCCCGTGCATCCCGGTTAATCGGAGTTCTACTGTACTTCAAGTACTTGGTACACTGCTGTTCATGAATGCCTGGTTTTTCTGATTTTTAATCTTCCTGGATATCTTGCTCGATGTCTTCACGGGCTCGAAGATACCAAGGAAGACATCTAGCAAAACATCCCCAGCAAGACGTCCCCAGCAAGACGTCCCCAGCAAGACGTCCCCAGCAAGACGTCCCCAGCAAGACGTCCCCAGCAAGACGTCCCCAGCAAGACGT
>JAPYZC010000746.1:0-45717 GCA_030522665.1 Ichneumoninae sp. A BG-2022a | reverse complement strand
TCTTTCGCTAATGATACGATAAAGTTACGCTAACGGTAACCTTACGGCAACGCGAATGTCAATCGGATGTCACTGATAGACTAAAGAAAATACATTTCTAAGTTGCTGAATTGAAATTACAACTCAGAAATGTATTTTCTTTAGTCTATCAGTGACATCCGATTGACATTCGCGTGCCGTAAGGTTACCGTTAGCGTAACTTTATCGTATCATTAGCGAAAGATGTGATGCGGATCTAGGCCCAGAAATCTATTTTCTTTAGCCTATCAGTGACATCCGATTGATATTCGCGTTGCCGTAAGGTTACCGTTAGCATAACTTTATCGTGTCATTGGCGAAAGATGTGATGGGGATCTAGGCCCTGGTGGACACAGAAGAAGTAGACACGGAGACAACTTGACGCGAAGACTGTACACCGTGAATGTGGACACGCAAAAATATGACCACTAAAAGGCTGTACACCAAGTCGACGGTGCACCGAAGAGAGTGAACACACTACCCTATAGCTACCCGCGACTGCTGTTTCAACGGTCGTTCTACCGCAAATCCCCTGATTTGCGATATACCGAGTTTCCACCGTGAGTGAGATTGGGCCGAGATTTACTCTGAACTAGTGGAAAAATTCTAGTAGACTCAAAATTCGCTTATAGGATTGGCTGTTCACTAGAAAGTTTCGAATTCACTAGGATTTTGAAACTAGTTCAGACTCGTTTCAGTTCGGTCTCACTCACGGTGGAAACTCGGTAATAGATTGTGCCTGAAATCAACCACAAAAGGATGCACGACCAAGCGATGGCGCTATCGCCTCGAAACAAACTGCTGGTTATACCCCGTTTTCTTGGCAAAGATTTCAAATACAATCGGAGCGGTTTTTTGTATTTATAGTCGAAATGCTGTCAACCGATAGGGTACCAACTGAACACTGAACAACTGCACACAGATGACTGCATAGTTCAAGGGGGGCTATTCTCGAGTGATAGCCCTATGATAAATTACGACAAGACTACATAGGCGATACTACACTTGAAGAGAATCTACATCTAAAGAGTCATAATAATATTCATGCTGGAATTACGAGAGCTTTGTATCTTTGGGGTGTTCCGTTGGTAGTGTGTACAGTCTCTCGGTGTTGATTTGACTTGGTATACAGTCTATTCGTGGTCATATGTTTGGGTGCCAATATTCACGATGTACAGTCTTCGTGTAAACTTTTTCTGTGTCCACATGATATATTCGTTAATCTGAAGCTGGAAAGATTAATCGATCTTCATACGAAATCGGTAGATTTGTGGATTTTTATTTTGATTGTTTTTGTTTTCTGTTTTTCGAACAGATAGGAGATGCATTGCTGTGCAGCCGGATAGCCGACACTCTTATACGCGAGAAGGGCCACTACGTACAGGCGATTAATTATCCGACGGTCGCGAAGGGCGGCGAGAAATTACGTCTGGCCCCGACACCGAGGCACACGCGACCCATGATGGACAAATTCGTGCAGGACACGTTGGACGTTTTTCACAGTCTCAATGTACCGAGGGGCGTACAAAAAGCCGAGGAACTCGTTCACGCTATATCCGTTCATTGACGAATGTAATAGCCCTTACAAAGAAAGAAATTATTCTATTATATTTTACAAAAATTGATGATAATGTTCGATCGTGAAGAAGATATTATAACAGATAAATATATATATATATATGGTAGGGTCATTGGCGCAAAATTGTTTGCACAAAGACTCTAAATTGTTTCCGATGTGCAATAACAATACATTGCGAGATTAACGATGAAAATTATATTTCCTTGAAACGAGAGAATGCGTTCATTTCTTCGAGCGGCAATGCTACAGCGACATTTTCAAACCTCTATCCTTTCCGCGTCGGATAATGGACTCGATTATTATTTATTATTATCACTATTTACAGAAAGTAAGTTTGCAATTCTTAAATCTGCTTCTATATAAACGCTCTTCACGAAAAAAAAATAAAACTTAATTTTGTTTTTTGAATAATTTTTTTAGTTAATATTTATTGACTTTGCTTCAATTGCAAAATTATATTTCCTTAAAACGAGAGAATGCGATCATTTCTTCGAGCGGCCATGCTACAGCGACATTTTCAAACCTCTATCCTTTCCGCGTCGGATAATGAACTCGATTATTATTTATTATTATTATTATTTACCGAAAGTTTGCAATTTTTAAATCTGCTTCTATATAAAGGCTCTTCACGAAAAAAATGTATAACTTAATTTTATTTTTGAATAATTTTTTTAGTTAATATTTATTGACTTTGCTTCAATTGCATCAGGCGGTAACGCATTCCACGAAGTATCATCGAACGCGATATTGAATCCTACATCCGCTAATACTTTGCGTTATCGTGAAATGTCCACCATCTCCGAATGCCATTGATTACAGTTTTTCTTACTGAGTCTGTTTCACCTCGCCTTATCAGCATGAGCAATACCGCGGTCGGTAATGAAAACTGTAATAAACATTTCTCAAAAGTCTCAAAAAAAGAAAAGTCTCGTTCAAAGCCGAGATGATATCGGCTTGAATTGATTATAGTTTGGCTTGAATTGTTTACAGTTTTTTATACCGACTGAGCCCGGGATAGACAGAGCGGGAGGTGTTTTATATGGTCTTAAGCAATTTGTACGTCGCTACGAGGCCACCTCGTTTCCGTAAGTCCTCGAGGGTCTCTAGGTTCAAGCTCGCCAGTCGCCCGGTGTATTCAGGCAAGCGATCAATAAGCGGGTCGATAAATCTGATAGTCATCTAATGACGCAAATCATTTGAATTGCTGAACAGGCATCGATGCCCATCAAAATTCCGCTAGTCGAAGTCGGCTATTCCGACGTTTATGAGACAGCTCGATAAGCCTATTTTGAGTAATTACCAAACGGCGATTAGATAAGGTTACGAGAGTCTAGATTAGGCAAGGCTCGAACCTATTACAATCCCACCGCGAAATTCTAAAACGAACGATAGAAATCGTGGCATTAAGTTCTTCACGCAGCTGCGTCATAGATGCATTTCTTGTCGGCGTAAACAACACAAAATGGCACCTGCATAGATCTCCCTACAAATCGATGGGCCCTCCGATCGTGAGAGTGATGCTTGGAAGTGAAAAGTGAAGAGTTTGCGTACCTGTAAATGTTGCCCCGTCGCCATTCTCGATCGCGTCACCACCAACGGATTATTCAACCGGCATAGAATCATTTTATCGTCGCTCATTAGTACAATCGACAAACCGATGTAGTTCGCAGAGTTAAGACCGGATACTGACCGTTTAGCTTCGCTCCCTCCCCTCCGACAGTCGACTACGTAAGTCTCGTCCAAAAGGAAATTTATTAATATAAAAATCGCGCTAACGCGCATGCGCTCTTCGTCGCTGCGCAGCCGGCGACGCGTTCCTCCGTCGTCTGCAGCCGTCGTCAAGAGGCGTCTGCTTGTACACAATCGAGTGCAATTCGTCGTTGCTCCATTGAAATCAAAATAAATCAAATTTCCTTTTGTAACACAAAACAATCGTGCCGCAAGTTAACGCGTGACGCACCAAAGATGTCTCGGAAGCTGCGTCGCTCGAGACGTAAGAACAATTAGCGAATAAAGGGACTAGAGATAATCATCACCGCCACGGCGTCCGGTTAAAGTCTCGACGATCGAAGAAAGTTAGGTTGACATGTCGCGAAGCGCAGCGAATTTTCTCAAGATGTTCGCGGCGTTGCTCTACGCTTACGCGCGGGGCTTGACTTACCTCGTCACCGGGACGGTCGTGCTCTTCTACTGTCTCCATCCCGGACGATTCGCCTCCCACTACAACTTCATCAAAGCCCAGGACATATACGAGGAGCTGGAAAAATCTTACGCGCCGAAGGACAACTCGTGCACGGTCGCCGTTAGCGGCCGAAGATCCTCGGAGCTTCTCTATCCCGACGAGAATCCTCGCGAAGATCCCGTAGTCATGGCCAGACGCTTGGGCATCCTGCCAGGAGGACAGTGGAAACCCCTGAACTGCCATCCGCTCTTCAACGTTGCCATTATTCTGCCCTATCGCAACAGACACGCTCAACTAACTATATTCATGAATTACATTCATCCGTACCTTCAGGCGCAGAATCTCGACTACAGAATATTCGTCATAGAGCAGAGTCCGATGAGAGAATTCAACAGAGCGAAGCTGTTCAACGTCGGTTACGCCGAAGCCACCAAGGTCAACGACTTTCATTGCTTCATATTTCAGGACATCGATCTCATACCTCAGAATCCGGACAACATCTACGCCTGTACAAAAATGCCCAGGCACATGAGCTCCAGCGTCAATACGTTCAGATACAACCTGCCTTACACGGGACTGTTCGGCGGGGCGATCGCTCTCACTAGAAAGCAGTTTGAGGCGGCCAATGGGTTTTCCAATGTTTTTTATGGATGGGGAGGAGAGGACGACGATTTTTACAGTCGCCTGCAGGCTCGAGGACTCAAAGTTATTAAAAAAAATTATTAAAAAAATATTTGCGATTATTCCGCGAAATTATGGAAGGGTCTAATGTAATTTGTTTTTATTATTCCAGATAACGCGTTTCGGTCCGGACGTTGCGCAGTATTACATGCTGACGCACAAAAAGGAAACGCCGAGCAGCACGCGTTTTTCGAAGTTGGAAAACGCCGCGAGAAGATACTACACGGATGGAATAAACAATTTAGAGTACAAAGTATTGAATCACCAATTGCGTCCGCTCTACTCGTGGATATTGGCGGACGTTTGATCGCGAAATCGTACGAACAAGATTACGATATAGTTCGTATAGCGTGTGTAGCGGAAACTTACTAAGTCAATATTTATTATTTCATTATATCGATAAGGCAAACAAGCGTAATCGGGTAAGAAAAATTATATTAATCGAGTAACTAAATGCATATCAGTTTTCGACGAAGTTCGTTAACTCGGGACGAATTATTGACACTGATGTTTGATACTAAACGCGTTGCGAGATTTACTCTGCGGTAGAATTTATAGCGTTACGAGACTGCGTGCAGCATGCCGGTGTGTGGTTGTGATTGAAATAGTATTGATTTTTGCGTAGCGTACGACGCGTCGTATGATCGAAAAAAAAAATCTGTTTACAGTGCAATATTGCCGAAACAAGACTTCCCTCGCGTGATTTGTCGTGCAAAGAATGTTTTTGAGATACATCGCTCAAGAGAGTCCACACTCAACGTTTTTTTTTACGTAAATCTAGTCTACGAATAATCCGGTTTGTATCCGATTTTGGAAAATGCATTCCTCGTTCGTGCGACTGTTAGACACTTTCTCGAGAGCAATGTGTGTAAACTAAAATCAAATATAGATTTAAACAATTTTTTAGACGTGAATCGATCTATTCCTATCTGCGATTTTCCAAGACTTACTAATCCCGATCGGTACAATTATTGTTCTCTATTTTTTACCGATAGTTCAAACCATATTCAGGAACAATTACACTACGATTTTCTACCTTGCTTCCTATAACAAAAAAAATGGGCTCATAAATCTTGAACAATTCCTAAAGAAAAAAGTAAACGATATTTATAAGCAATGCGCAGCGTGTATATTTATTAATCATTCCATTCTACCATTCAAGTACATGAAATCTCACAGTATGTTAAAAAAATAACGTTAAGTTGTAAGAATGATCGTAGAAACATATTGTGTATCGTTTCGTTTTCAAAATAGCTAAGCGCGTGTAAAAGTGATCATCAAAGTAAGGGAAAACTATTCAATAACAAAAATTAATTGTGTATAAGTGAATGTAGTGTATATAGAATACTATACATATAATCTGTATATTCAAGGATAGCTTGTATAATTACACAGTAAAGGGAAGAAAAAAAACGATTTTTTTTTTCACTATAAAGTTCAATGCGATCGAACGGATACAATAAATATTGGCTACGTTGAGGTGCATTTTTACAACACAGATAAAGAAGCGGTTTCACTTCAGATTGCATGATAATAGCGATAACGAAAATCGATTACAATATTTTTTTTGTCTCTTGTTTATTTCTTTCATTCGTTTATAGTAACTTGCGTTGTCCAGTGAAAGTGCATTGAACACTGTATTACACTATTATCGGTTTTTTGTTTTATTTATTATTCTCGTTATTTTTCAATTATAGCGATTACGTACTATTCGATGCTGAAACGTTGCATGAGATCGTGACAATTTGGGATTGCCCAGTCGATGCATTTAGGCCTCAGCATTGAAGCAACAGAGCGTGGATATATTACAACCGTGTCTCGCGTTTTTTTCCTCCTCAGATGTGTAACAAGTTATTTTCTTTCTTTTTTCATGTTAACGGACTTGAGGGAAACATATTTACCATGATTGAAGATTCTTACTTTCTATCGGTGACGAACACCGATGCGATACAATTAATATCGAATGTACACGATTATTTCTTTCGAGTGCACGACAATTGATCTGTACAAAACGAAACTGCAGTCGATAATATGCTGTCTTTTAAAAAAAAAGAAAAGGGTATCACTGTCGTGATACCCCGAGCGCGATGCAAAGTGTGAGCTGCATCGCGCCGAAACGCATTCACGCCAACATCTATAAAAAAGAAAACGCAAAGCTCTACAAGCTTCGGCGGAGACGCTGTACTGACGGTCGACCCCGCTTTCGTTTTTATATAAAAAATAGATCACGTTGTCATTCGAGTCTAAATACGCGCTACACCCACACATCATTCCAATCGCATAACTAAAAAATAAAAACTTTATCCGACTGAAGAGAAATTCGTAGTTAAGCGAAAATATTATCGAAGTGAGGACACGTGAATATCCTCGACGCGGACAACGGCACGTCCATCGTAAGACCAACGATCCGCTGAATTTTCTTTTTTTTTTGGCAGACGATTTGTATCCGCTTTCCTGGCAATTTAGGTAGTTTTCGTGCACCTGTACAATTAAATTACTTATACTTACTATACCTATTGGAAAATACGAATACGGATTATTTATATATAATATATAAAATCACTAAATCGATTATCGGTTTCATCGTTCTTCGTATTACGTGTCCGAGAGTTCCTGATATCGTGCGTACATCATTTTCTTGACGCAGTCCTTGTACGTGTCGCCGGGCAGGGCGCTGTAGGACGACGATTTCGCGCCTAGGCCGGCGGTGGGAACTCGTCGCTCGGCTTCGATTATGCTCGTTCTTCCCTGATTCGTTTTTCCCAATCCCATGCCCTCGCTCCAGCCCATTTTTTGCAACAGTTTGTTGCCAACGTTGTCGGAGCCGATACCGGCGCGAGTGGGTTCCTCGTAGTTAACGGAAACCTCCTCGACCCTCGTCTTGAGATACTTTTCCTTCAACTTGTTCGGCTGCGGAGGTTCGGGCTCGCCGTACTTGGCTCGTCGCTCTTTCGCTCGATCGCGATACTTGTTGTTCCTCTGCTGCGGGTCGTTCGGGTCCAAACCTCGCACTTGATACCAATTGTCGAGATTCTGCTTGTGAAGATCGGACAGCTGCTGATGACGCACCAGAGCCTCCTTGCTCGGAAATTGACGCTTGCAGAGGAGACAAGCGAGTTTGCTCCAGTCGGTGTGCTGTCGATCCTCCTGCTGAACATCCTCGATCTCCTCCTCGGTGTCGCTGCCGCCGCCGTAAGCCGCCACGAGGCCGTTGTTGCTAGCGGGATCTTCCTCGTCGTGATAAGAATTCACGAGAGTCTTCTTCTCGAGAATAGCGTAGCCCGCGTCGGCGGCGCCGCTTCCCGAGCCCTGATGACCGTCCGGACCGGAATAATCCGACGTCCAGTTGCTCTTCGCGTTCTCCTTCTTCTGATTCAACGTCTTGGCCCATCGTTCCATATCCTTGGCTATCTTCTTCGCTACCTTCACTTTGTCCTGCTTGCTGTCCCTCTTTCTGCCGTCTTCGTCCTTCGTCGGATCCACGGCCGAATTCCCGATGGAAGTCGAAGCGTTCGCTTGACTCATCGCGCTTGAGCTGTTACTGTCGGCCGTTGCTGTGGCGGTTGCGGCATTCGAACTACCCGTCGCTCCGGGAACGTGAGGAGCACCGACGGCGTTCTGCAAAAAAAATTAATGTGTCCTTGTATTATTACTGGCAGGTTATTGTGGCTGGGCTGCTTCGCATCGTCGCTACGGACTATCGACTTTAGAAACCGGAAAGTTAGATTCTCGAGATTTATTACCGGAAATACGTAACTTCCGGTTTGAAAATCTCGTTTTTCGAGCGGACGTGACTTCATACCGGAAATACATCACATTGGAAGTTTTAATAAAAAATCTTGTATATCTCACCTTTGCCGGTTGATACGAGAGGGAATCCACGTCCCAGTACAGAAACTGCTGCGTGTGACTATTGTAGTAGTACTGAGAGTTGGGATCGTAGTAAAGACCGGTGCTAGGATCGTAATAGTATCCGGACGATTCGTCGTAGTGGTACGTGCTGACGTCAGGTACAGCTGGATGAAAAAAAGCGTTATAAAATTACATGGTGGCCGTTTTTTTGCACTGAACAAAATTCCCTGACTTTCCCTTGACTTTTCACTGAACAATAAAAAATTTTCCCTGACCAAACTTCTAACGTGTACACAAAAAAATAATAATGATCATGTAAATGAAAATGCCTAATTATAGTATGTTTAATTCTGTTTTTTTTTTCTTCTTCTAATGTTCGGAATTTTTATTCAAGGCTTCCGTATCTGTACTTTTTTATTTAAAAGGGCGACATGTTCCGGGGTGATTAAATATGAATAAACCGGATTATGGTAAAGAGAGAAGATTGGTCTCGTGATAACCATACGCTGTTAATGTATGTTAGTTTGTTATCTTCTGTAGAATCAAATGTCATTTTATATTTTATGTTTACTATTTTTATATCTACCACCATATTTACTATTTTTATTCAGATATTTAAAGATTTCGTATGCCGAGCTCTGTATTGGACGTAATCTACATCGATAAAAAAAGGAGAAATTCGTCAAATAAATTAAATTAAAATTTATTTATAGATTTGGCGACAATTTACTTTTTCCCCGACCAATTTTGAAATTCTCTGACTTTTCCCTGATTCCCTGACCAAGTTTTTGTTTCCCTGACTTTTCCCGGTTTTCCCGGTTTTCCCTGACCGCGGCCACCATGAATTAAAAGAGCGAAAAAAAAACGGAACATACGAGGGTGAGCTCGGTGCCTTCGATGATCGAGACTTACAGTAAGTTTTTCCGTCGTTAGCGTGAGCGGGTACTCGTCCGCTGGCCAACGTGGTGCTGCTCGGCGCCGTCGGTGTTGGCCTGACTTTCATTTCCTCGGCATCGCCGAGCTTCCTCGAGGCCTGGAGCTGCTGAATTGCCGATTGAGCCACGGCGGCCGCCGCGTTGACTCTGTCGGTTTGATTGAGCGACGGCAGAGTTATAGCGGAGCCTTGCATTATCTGATTCTGATAGTACTGCGTGTAATATTGGAGGTAGTGAGCTTTTTGGGCAGGCGTCTTCGCGTACATGTTGGCGCTGTACTCTGCCAGTTGAGCAACGTCGTCGAGCGTGTAACGCTCCGATTGACTGTCGTTGGACTTCCATCCGCCGGTATTGTTCACTTGATGAAGCTTGCAATACGTTATCTCGACTTTCCGGCCGTCGACCGACATACCTTGCTTGGTCAGCGCTGTGTGGAGGTACATAGCGTCGACCACGTTACCCATTTCGAGGTAACACACACCGCGCGACGTGTTCGTGAGGGTGTCGCGACCTATGCGAATACTGCGTATGGGCATCGAGGAGGAATTCTTCATCGCCTGAAGCACCGAGTCCTCGGTCGTCAGGACGTCCAGGCCTCGCAGCAGCACGGTGTTCGTCGGATGCGGACTTATCTCGTCGCTACCCTCACCGCCCTCCTCGCTCTCGGCTCTCGAGGCCGAACACTTGAAGCAAGTCTCGCGCCTCTTGAAATTGTGCGCTCCACACTGGAATAATATTTTATGTTTGTTAAATTTTTAATGAGGTGGCACCGTGCGTGTATCCGAGATTATTGCCAATTCTTTCCCGTACGAACCTTCACGCAATGCCAATCCTGTGTATTCTTTGCCGGTGGTTTATCCACATGACAATCCTTTGGTATACTGTATTGCATGAGGGCTCGATATTGGTCCTGGAGCATGAGTACACCCTGAAACAGAGAATTTCAGTGTTATCCCGTCCAGTGTCTTCCCAAGGCCTCCGGTAACGTCCCTTAAATCTGTCTCTTGCCGATACAAATTATATATATATATATATATTATATCTCTACTTCATTGTTCTTTGTCTCGAGCGACCGACGAAGAAAGCTTCTGCGAGGCATGTAACGCGCAGGATTCGATAACAAAAAAGTTAAGAAAATAATTAACGAAAAACCGATAGTAAAAATAAGAAGATCGAGGCGCAAGGCCCACACGTTACATCTTCATTGGAAGCTTCCTTCCTTGTGGAACGGAACGCGGACAAAAAACGTGATGCGTATCGCTCGACGTAAAGTGAATCTAAAAGTTGCGAGCGATATATATATATATATGCAAATATATTATATTTGTATTTATATATATATATATATTGTATAGATAGATTAATAAAAGTCTGTAAGGTGTGATTGGGGATTTCCTAGATAAATAAATAATTAGAATAATGGTAGATTAAAGTAGCCTTTGATCAGGTGCACAGCCATGGCCATGGGGGGTAGGCCAACTGGGCTGCGTTACCCGTGCGACCTCGTGCCGCCACGGGGCGTCGGTAGCACGATTGGCAACGCATCGGTTGGGTATTCTGGACTGAACTTCTTTCTACCTGTTTCATCTCCATCCACCGTGCGGCCTCCTGAGTCGCGTTAAACTCGACGAATGCAAAACCTCGCGAAGCACCTATACAGAGCAAATACACACAGATCCAGAGTTAATCCACGTTAATGCCTGGGGTTCTCTACTTCTGAGAGGGCAGGCAATCTCAGCACCAAACCATTGATCGACTTTCAGAAACGAAGACGTATTTTTTGCTTTTTTTTTTGTTATGGTTTTGTTTTTCACTTCATCTCGCCGCTTCGATCTTACTTTTTTTTTATTCGCTCTCACATTCCCCTCTCTCATTTGTCTTTGCCTATGCAAACATCGGCTGAACTATCAATCAACCGTAAACTGGCTAATCAGAGGAAAAAAAATATCGACCACCACCTGCGATCAAGGGTATGTGAAAGTGTCGTTCGACGAACTCCCATTGAATCAACTCGACCGAGTTTACCGCGAAAGAAAAAGCTTCGATCGGCGGCTCAATTTTCAAGCGACAATATCGGAGCTCAACATTCACATGACCTTTAGCAAGTAGTCAAAAAAAAATATTAAAATTCTTCCATGAAATCCCGCCCTTTAAAACAGCACGAATGTCCCATTTGAATTTAGCTTGCTCGTGTGTAATTCCTCAAACGTTCCTCCACGCTCACCCTCACTCACTTACCTTGAGCGTAAAATCCTACCAAAGGAAATTTTCGAACGTTCGAAGCGGGGTAGTCTTAAACCGATGTTAATTGTACGAAAGAATAACAAAAATATTTTAAAAAACGAGTCTGCCGCACAAACGAGTTCGTTGATATTAGATTTCTACGTAAACGTGTGTAACCATCGGGTAGCGTAAATCATAAGAGAATAGGAACGAAGATTCGTTTCTTCGTTTTCGGTTTCTTTTTTTTTCGTCGTTTTCTTTTTTCTAGCTTGATGATAGTTACCTGTGTCTTTCTTTCGTATCAGCCTGATGTCCTTCGGCATGAGACCACAGTTGAGGATGTCTTGCCGCACCTGTGATACACACACAGACACATCATAATGATAACGAGAATCGAGTGTTTTTTTGTTTGTTTGGTTTTGTCGTAAAGCATGATCAACAGAATTTTTGTTATTCCGTCGACTCGATATCGTGCTCATCGATCGAATTCTCCAATCGTTCTAATAGCCCCTCGAGCTACAACGACAACAAAGTAAGTTGGACAACCTACGTCGTTCTCGGTAATGTGTTGCGCGAGTCCGCGTATCATAATGGTGTTGTTAGGCGATTGGGATTTGTAGTGGACACCCTCCATCGACGAGCCGTAGGCTCGACCGTGCTCGTGATCGAATTCCAAACTCTCGCGACTGTGATCGTCGTCCCTGTCGCGATCGTCGCGCTTTCCCCGACGATCTCTGTCCCGATCGCGGTCTCTGTCCCGACGCGAACGATCTCTGTCTCTGTCCCGATCGCGCTCCCGATCGCGGTCCCGATCTCGCTCTATCGAGTCTCTGTCGCCCCGCCGACTGTAACGGTCGTCCCGATCTCTGTAACCCCGGTCACGATCCTCTCTGCTCCGGTCGCGCCTGTCCCGAGAACGATCCCGCTCCCTGTCCCGATCTCTCCCACGATGGTTTCTGTACTCCGGACTCCGATGATCCCTCTCGCGATGCTCCGAAAATTCCGGCGATCTGCTTGTGCGGTAGTCGCCGCTGCGATAGTCCCCGTAATCGGAGGTGTGAGCGCTTCTCCTCTCCGGGCCGTAACCCGGCTCCCAGGGGTCTATGCTGTTGCTGTACATGCTTCTAGGCTCATCGGCCAAGGGCCTGGAAAACAAAACGTTGCAATCAGTTTTTCGACCTTGAAATGTAACACTTTTGGAATTAGGTTCAATAAAAATTCGATCCGAGTTAAAGATGGATTTTCAATATTGTATGCGAATATACAAAAAGTATATATTTTCGTGCGCAATGAACATCCGATTGATAAATTGATGGCATTATAATATCTATATAGAAATGGAGCAAATTGGAGTCAATTCAGGCAATGCACTTTGGGATTGATTGTGAAATGTCTCTTTCAACATTTCCATAAAAGTTTCAACATTGTAGTCCTTCATTCACATAGTTTAGCACTTTTCGATTTGTTTTCAATAAAAATTCATTCATTCTCAATAAAAATTCAGTCCAAGTAAGACATGTATTTTCAATATTATATTCAAATATATAAAAAGTATATATTTTCATGCATATTGAATATCCGGATAATAAATCAGTCATTAAAAAAAAAAAAAAAATAATGATTGTGCAAATTGGAGTCAATTCAGACATTGCACTTTTGGATCGACTGTGCACTTCACTTACAACATTTTTATACAAGTTTTAACATTATAGTCCTTCAGGCTTAAAACTTAGCACTATTCCATTTGTTCTCAATAAAAATTCAGTCAGAGTAAAACATATAATCTGAATATTATATGGCAATATGTAAAAGGTATATATTTTTATGCTAAATGAACACCAGTTAATAAATAAAAGTTTGTTATTAAAAATAAACAAAAAATAAGAATGGTGTGAATCCGACTCAATTCGAACGTCTTACTTTCCGATCGACCGTGTGACGTCTCTCACAAAATTGCCTTACAAGTTTTAACATTATTGTTCCACGGATGTCTCATGACCCGGTTACATTGCAAGTAACTATCCGTGGGAGTCGACCGAGTTACAAATTCATGTATCAAACAAAAAAAAAAAAAGCTGTTACGCTGCACAGTCGAGCGCTGTGCAGCACGCTCCAAATTATCAACACCGTTGCGAGCCACAAAAAATGTACCTGCGGCAAGAGTCAGCAGCAAAAATTACCGTACAAAATTCCTTATAAAAATCGTCTCGCACTTGTCCAACGGATATATTTGATTCTTTAATGCCTGCAATGGACGATATCGTGCCTTACCGTCGCGTCAGTCTGTCAAGGCACATTAGCGATGCGTGCGATCGCCGAGCTGATCGTGAAATGCGTGTTAAATAAAATCAACGATTCTCCGCACGAGTGCGTTAACTGCAAGCGAGCAGGACGATGTTTTGGTCCGCGCGCTGAGCTCTCTCGCTCGAGTGCAGCGGGGCAAGGAGCGAATGAAAATGAACTAAGCGTACGATCGAGAAATTGGACACAAAGTAACGAGGCGTACTTTCAGTGCTCGTGTTGTACCTCGTGGAGTTTAACGATAATCGAGCGATGCGTCGACGTCCTCAAGAGGCTTTTTTCTTCCGTCACTGCGCGCACGACAAATTATTTACCGAGCGTTCGTTCCGTCTAATTAATTTTTACACACTCGAACGACGCTTCACGGTCGAAGGTAAAAATCTAAACGACTTGGATAATGGCGTGGTTACTGGTTATGCCCCCTTGTTCGTTCCGCGAAATATGGCGGAATGGTCACGAACCGCGCGACGGCGGGAGAAAGAGGTGCAGCGAGAGAGAGGTGGGAAGGAGCGACAGAGGGGACGACCCGTACACACCACCCCGAAGCGCGACATCGATTTAAAAAAACATCGATTATCGAACGGAGCGAACATAGCCCCATTTTGTCAAGAAAAGAACAAAAAAAAAGGGAAAAAAAATCACACGCACGCAAATCCTCTAGAGTCAAACGGGAACAATGCGTGGTAACAGTGGCGAACGAGGATTAACGTCGCGAATGTAATTGTGTAAGAGTATTAAAAAAAAAAGAACATTCTTCGAACGTTTCGTTGCTCGTTGACGAGTGGAGAGTACGTTAATGTACACAGTGGACTGTTGAACGATAATAAAAACGTACGTCTTATGGTTTAACCCCCTTTAATCGTCAGAATAATGAAAAACTCTACTTTGCATGTTCTGTAAGTAAAAAAAAAAAAAGAAAATACGAACAAAAAAAAAAAGAACAAAATGTCACTGAACGCGTGTCATCAGTCGGTGCTCGCTGCGACAGTAAATATAAAGACTTTCGTCAGAGAGAGCAGCGTCGTGTCGGAGAGTAAGGAGAGAGTCGAGAAGAGAGAGTTGAATTTTCACGGGGACGAGGCGAAGATTGCTTACGAGAGGATAGTCAATCATAGAAGCGAAGAGGGTAGTTCGAGATGCCCGAGTCGGGAGAGAAAATCGTCGGTGACGGAGAGGCTGAGATCGGCGACGCGCTGTCGGGACAGGGACAAGAGCGGCAGAGACTCGAGAAAGCACGCTGGAAAGGTGACGGCGAATTCGATTCTGAAGTCGGTCGAGAGAGGCGACATAGATTATCTGGAGCGAAACGTAACGCCGTCGAACGTTAACGTCTCCGACGACTACGGCTGGACGCCTCTGATGTCCGCGGCTTTCTGCGGCAATTACAAGATCGTCGATTTTCTGCTGAAACTCGGCGCGAACACGCGCTGCAGGGACAAGTCCGGATTCACCGCAGGCGGTCTGGCCTCGAAGAAAAATTACTCCGGCATCGTCGCTCTGCTCAAGGAAAAACAATTTACGCCCGACCCGAATTCTCGTCAATTCGCAAAGACGTCGAATCCCCGAAAGGATCCCGAGGTGATCCAGCGGAGAAGCAGATTTTACTGTTCCGTCTGCAGAGAAACTTTCAGGGAGACGACGCTCGAGAAACACGAGTCGTCGACTCTGCACATATTCAACGGAAAGCCAAAGTTGCCGGATCCGACGTACGACATACCGAGACAGAACAAGGGACATCAGATGCTGCTCAAGAGAGGCTGGAGGGGAGAAGGTCTCGGACCGGACGGCGAAGGCTCCAAATACCCCATAAAAACCGTCCTCAAGAGAGATCGCAGAGGACTCGGCCAGGAGAGAAAAGAGCCCGCGAGGGTGACTCACTTCAGAAGCGACGACCCCAGAGCCGTTGCGGGCGTACGCAGAGAACCCAGAGAAAAGACCACGCGAAAGAGGGAGAGAGAGAAAAATTTGAGCAGAGAGGCCAAACGAGAGAGGGCCATTCGGAGAGCATTGTCGTAACGCCAAATGTATTATTTAGAACAATAAATTTATAACGCCCGTTTTTCGACCGCCGGCAAAACGATGCACGGAAGACTGATGCTTAAAAAGAAAAGAAAATATTAACAAAAAAAAGAAAAGAAAAAAAAAATACGAACAAAAAACAATTTAGTTTAATCACTGTAGTAAGTGTACACTTTATGCACCAAACCGTTTCATCTCAGACCTTCACTGTAAACGTTTTCTTTAGCGTCGTTAAGAGAATCGATCACGATTGCTTCGATCGCACGATTTCCCTGGAAATAACTTAAAAACCAAAAAAATACATGCTTGTCACGGCCGCTCAAATGCCGAAGATGTAAGTTCTAACTGCAGCTTGTGTATTTTCGTTTACAGACGATGAACGACCAGCTAAGAATGCTCAAACACTTGCAGCAGGTGGAATCGAAGGCGGCCGAGATTCTCACGGACAAGCAGGAGGTAATCGCACTCGACAAAAGAAGAAACGACGACCGGGTCGGTATGCGAGCTCTGCAGAAACAGAGAGGCGACAAGGCGTGGATAACCGTTGGACCAATTTTAATGAAAATTGAATCGAAGAAGGCCGAAGAATTGCTCGTGGAAGGTAAAATTCCAACTGCGCAGGCAAGCATCTCTGCTCCATTTGGGTAACGATTTTTTTTGTTCGTTTCTTTTTTTTACATCAATTTCCCATCAACAGATCAGAGAGAATGCGACATCGCGGTAAACAAGATTCGAAGCGAGCTAAAGGTGAAAGTAAACGAGCTACGCGATTTAGAGCACAATCCACCGGTGCCTGGACTCATGCTGAAGCCAATGTCTCACGCAGAAATGACGGCGATTCATCAGCTAACGGGCAAAAGTCTGTGACCGTCTATTGAGAACGCTCTGCAAAACACTCGAGTAACTACGTTGAAAATCAAGTTCGTCGTTCACATGGCTTTGCTAAACTAAAGTTCATTATTTTGTACAGAAACAAAAAAGAAACAAAAAAAAAATTAATTAATAAAATTTAGATACGAGAATTCCTGTACGACAAAAACCGTTCTTTGCTCGAATATGGGAATCGATCGAGGAAGTGGATGCTTTTCTTTTTACGAGTCAAGGGCCGCGACAATAACTAACGTACAATTGATATATGCTTATGTTTATTTTTTTCTTTACGAACGTACCGTTTTTTTGTGGTTTTTTTTTTTAATCTTTCAGACGATGTACATAATAAGTTATGAGTAAACGAGCGTTAAGTCTTACCCAGAACAGCCCACCTTCGTTCATCGCTAGCCTTTACAAACCGTTCTTCGCTTAGTTACACCGCTACACACAAATTTAATCGCGTTATGGATAACATTAACACTTGACAGCTTTACTCAAATATATAATATACTTTCTATTAACCATCTGCTCGTTAATTGATATTCTTTTTTCGTTAGATTACCAAATACAAAAACATATGCCGATACAATAATGTTATGATACAAGCGTGCCCCTTATAAATCGTGTCGCATAGGATGCCGCGCGCAGAGCACTCGCTCACCGGGAACTCTTCGCGACACGATAACGAAGCACCTTACGCGAATATTTATACGAATAGACTTCTTACATTTTATCAATTACATACGTAGAAATATATTTATTTCGAATTTTACTGTATCTCGGATGAGTCAATTGCAATGAATCGTAGAGTGTGTAAAACGAGAGAGAGATAGAGATAGAGGGGAGAAAATAAAACACGTCGCCTCTGCGACAAACCGGTCCTCCATCCCCGTTCGGAGAGGCAACGCGTTTTTCTCCCCCCGATACAGCTGTAACTCTTTTTTTTTCTAGCATCTTTTTTTTACCTCGACGTTTAAATATGTACAACGTTATAATTTATACAGTATAATTATCGCCCCCTTTCCCCCTGTTCGCGATAGATGAATTTCTTCTTTCGTTCTCGCTTCTTCTTTATTCCCTTTGCTGCCCATTTTTGTACCCCACGGGAACAGAACTTTTTTTTCTTTTTTTCTTTCTAATGCGTCCAAGTCGAGATAGCAAGCAAATATCATGGCCCGGATGAATTAAAAACAATAGAAACAATAAGACAGGACAGTGGATACAAATATCGTAGACGAACCCTCGGCACTCTTTAAATAGAATAATAAAAGAGAGCGGCGATCGAATGTGTAAGAATGGGTGAAAATGCGATATCGGTGAGATTCTCGATTACATTTTCGTTTTAATGCGTTTCCAATGCATCAGAGTAGGTAAGTAATTAACGAGGTCTTTTTTCTTTCTTCATCGAATAGAGGAAGTCTGAAACATGTTTTCTACCGCCTCCAACTATAGTTGGATAGTGCGAAGGTAACTAAAGCTTAGAAATGAGAAAAGACACGTGTAACCAATTTTACAACGAAGTAAATATACTTGCGAATAGATGTTCATAAAGGGTATTGAATCAACGAAGAAACACATTGGTATAGCGCACGTGTACGTATACGTATAATTAATTCGTATTCGCTACAGCCTCGGATCTTCCGTACATCACATACAGTACAGTGAATATATTTCAGCTCAGCGACGTAACGGAAACGAGAGAAGAAAAAGAAAGAGTATATCTTCTTTTTTTTTTTGCCACGTTTATTGTTGAGTTCGAGATCGGTACGTTACAAATCCGGCGAGGCCAAAAAGTTCTGTTATAATAATATAGTAATAATAGTAGTATTAAAAAAAAGAAAAGAAAGAACTTATCGTTTCCTTCGCGTTCGCTGAATAGTAAGTTGCTTGGACTGGTTCGTATTTGAGAGAGGTGATCGGACTCGGACTGCTCCAATTAATCGAATTTACATTTAAATGCATTGGCTAAACATTTTTTTATTTAAAAAAATCATTTTTTTTTACTTTTGTCAAAGTCGGAAGTAGGGCCGAAGGTATGCAAGTTGTAGTGTTTCGAAAGTTAATCGTTCTGTACCGGACTTGCGCATCTCACGGTGGAGCGTTGTTTTTTTTTAACTCACACTTTATAATTCTATAAACATTTTTTTTTTTAAAGATAAGTGGAATTGTATGAAAACAAATCATCGAATGCACCAAGGATGATCGCCACAAAGCAAGGTTGGGACAAAATGTCAACCGAACGATACTTGACATCATAACGAAATTTTGAAGTATTCTTCACAGTGTCACCGTTATATAGTTTGTAAGAAAATAAGATATTTCACTTGAAATTTTTATGTACACATATTACAATCAACGTTTTTTTTTTGTCTAATGTGTAAGTAGCGCTTTTCAAACAAGCGCCAGCTTCGTTTGTTCTTTTTTTATCATACATGTTTTCGAGCAAATGTAAAACGGTCTCACAATCCTCTTTCTTAATTCACTTCTTTTTTTTAATTTCGTTATATGTAGCTCACGTCCGGTGTTGCAAATAATTGAACTCAGTCGAAACAAGAACTATCATACCTCCTATTCGTGTTACTTTTTTGTTTGTTTTTTTTTTCGTTTACTATTCACTACAGAAGCTCTCCGTGTTAATGTCCTTATTGTATTCGGGCGCTGGTCCTTAGAAAAAAACCAACATAAACATTGCAGCAATGTTACTATCAAGTAATATTATTTACAGATGATTTTGTATTTTTATGTTTTTGTTTTTTTTTTGGATTGAAAAAAAAAAAAAAAAAAACAAAAAAAAAAAAAAAAAAAAAATAAAAAAAAAAAAAAAAAAAAAAAAAAAAAAAAAAAAAAAAAAAAAAAAAAAAAAAAAAAAAAAAAAAATGAATCGAACGACGAAATCAAGTTCGATCGAACTAAATTCAAATATATATATATATAAAAAAAGAACGAACGCAGCCAATTGCATCTGAAATCCAAGACCGACCCGTAGAAATAAGCGCGTACGACCCACGTTCGAAATACTCAATAATCGCATAAATAAACTACTATGAAGGTTGGTTTAAAAAAAAAAAGTAAAAAAAAAAATGGTCATGGCTAAACCAAGTTCCTTCTCCAGTCAAGTGGAATTTAGCAAACCAATGGTTCCGATAACGATTATCGTACTGTTTATCGTGTATGCGAGCTTATAAATTGTAGTCATTCGTTCTCCGTTCTCATTTCAATTTCTTTTCCATTTTATATCATTACCCATACCACTCTCTCACATAGGACATAAAAGATTTCGCGAGAATCGTCCTTTACAGAGTTCGTTCCATATTCCTTTGTTCGTGTTATCACTCCGTCGCGCAGATTTTAATTTTGTTTCGTTATCTCACCAATATCGCTTATCTGTACACTTTATGCGTCTCTTTGCGTCCGAAGCGTCCGGCACTGGGATCGATACTGGTGAACGAATCAGTTTTTCTTCTCGCATTTATCTCCCCCCCCCCATTCTCTCCCCCCCCCCCCCTCCATTGACCCCGCAATCGCTCCGTTTATTCATTATTTATTTACTTATTTATTTATTTATTTTTTTCATTAAAAATCTAAACTCACTCAGACGATATTGTATGTATGTATATAATATATATACACGGCACTTACACCATAAAATCAGGGTCACTGCAGTCGTCACCGCTGTCACTACTGTCGGAGATTCTTCTCCGTTTCTTCTTCTTGTGTTTTCTCGTTTTCTCGGTTTTGTGCGAGCGATGCTTCCGGTGTTCTCTGTTCTCTGGATGGGCGTGTATCGTGAGTTTCGGCACTCTCGGTGTCGTGGCTATCGAGTTGACCGAGTTATTCGGATGCTCGACGTTGGAGTTCAGCGTCTGTTGCTGATACTGTGGATTGGCGGGATCGGCGGGTGCGATCGTGCCGTCGGGTAGCTTGAAGCCCTCCGGATTGGGCACTCTGGGTGCGGGCATGGCCGATTGATCGGCGGTGGTCGATTGCTTGGCGGCGCCGTCGGCTCCGGCCTCCTCGTCGGGATCCTCGGGATCGAATTTGAGCATGAGCTGCTTGAAGTCGAGGTAATCCTTGACCAGTTTCTTCCTTCCGCAGTCGTCGAGTTCCTCGTCCTTGACGCACTCCTGCAGTCGCTGGAGCGTGGCCTTGGGCTTGAACATCAAGTTGCTCTTGCGATTGAGTGCCTTCTCGTAGACCTTGGCGGCCTCCGACGGGGAGTATTGGCTAATCTTCGCGTCGGAGAAGCCGTAGAGGTCCTTGAGGTGTTGCCTGAGGGTGAGCAGCAGCATGAAGCCCTGGCTGGCGGTCAGATATTGCCGGAGGAGATTCGTGTCGGCGGGCAATCTCGCGAGTATCGTCTCGTCGTCCTCCTCGTCGTCCTCCTCGTCCTCGAGAACGGCGAGGAGGGGCATCGGGTGCGGTTGGCCGTCGGGACCGTATATGAGAGGCGTCGGATGACTCGACGCGATTGGCTGCTCGCCGTCCGTCGTCGGCTGCTGATTGGCCAGCGGCGCGCCGCCCTCCTTCGGCAGCAGAGCCTCCTTGAAGGACTGCAACAGATTCGTTCCCGACATCGATATTATAATGTCGATGTGGTGGATGATGAAGAGCGGCTCGTCTTGAACCTGATATGTGAAGTAGGCCAGATTGTCAGCGAGATACAACATCTGCGAGAGACTCGTCTTCGCGTTCTCGTCGAATTGCTTCAAGAACGAAAGTACGATGGCTCTCCTCTGTTGCTTCGTGTTTCGCAGTATCGTGTACAAAAAACCATTCAGAGCACCCGGGAACTCGCTCTCGCTGATCTTCATGCCCCTCACAGCAACCTCGTTCTGAACGATCTTCTGGAGTCTGTAGCTCAATTTTATACCGAACTGGGACTTCATGTGTATGAAGCCCGGATACTTCTTCTCGATGTCCTGGAGCTGCTTGTCCGCGCTGTGACTCACCGCCTTGTCGCAGTCGGTGCTCATGCATATGAGGTAAGGTACGATCTGGACCGGATGCACGAGACCCTGGGCGAGAATCAATTGTATTACCTTCAGCGCCGATTGTCGAACCTTCAGCGTGCTGTGAATGTAAGACTCGAGAATCTCCTTCAGGTAAAGCTGTATGACCGTGCTCGCCATTCCCGACGAGACGTCGCCCATTTCCTTGAGATTCTCCTGCTTCGACAATTTCGCCCACTCCTGATCTTGCTTTATCATTCTCTTCTCCTCCTCCTGAAGATATATCTCGATATTGCTGAGGACCTGGATTCTCATGTGAACGAGGGCCTGCTCGGAGGTGAGAAGGTAGTGATAGAGCTCTTTCAGCTCAGGAAGCATCATGAACTCGTAGTGCCGTATGCACAGCGAGCCGATCGCCGAGAGCGTGTAGTGACGAATGTCGTCGTCGTCGTGATGCAGAAAAAAGTTTAGGGTCTCGAAGACCTGGTCCTTGATGTTCTCGGGCAGTCCCTCGATGACCTCGCGATCGGTGAAGTTGAAGTGCCTCAGCAAGAGTCCGACGGTGAAGAGGGCGCGTCGGAAGAACGGCCGATTCTGTTGGAGCTGGGGATTCGTCGGTTCCTTCTCGTACAGGAGCTTGTGGCTCGCGAGATGATTGTAGTACTTCTTGAAGCAGTCGCGTATCAGCTTGAAGTTCCTCGTCACGTTGTTGACGATCGAGCCGAGACACGAGAGGCAACTCGTCACGACGCTCCGGTCGTGCTGGAGAACGAGCTTCACCGAGTCCTCCTCGAGCTGAGCGAGAAAAGTTTCGCTCGGGTGTTCCATCAGCGGCACGACGAGCTCGAGGGTGTGAGCCACGCTGCTTATTATCGCGTAGTCGCCCTGAGTCTGGCACTTCAAGCTCAGATAGGGCTGCAGCGTTATCGCGTGGTTCACCAGGAGCTGAGGTCGAATCTTCGCGAAGAGATGAAGCGTCCTGAGGCACGCGACGAGCCTCTGCGAGGCGCCCTTTCGCTCCGGTTTTCCGTCGTCCTCGGTGTTGGTCTCCTCCGATCTGAGAACGTTCTCGATCAGACAATCGACGATCTGCTTGCACGCCGTCAGAAAAGCCTTCGGCGGCTCGGTGAGCATCTTCGTGCTGTCGTCCTTGTCCTCCTTCGGCTTGAACAAACTAACCAGCAGCTGTTCGAACCACTCGAGCCCCATGTCCTTGCTGCTCGCGGCAACGACGTCCGTTATGTTCATGACCTTTCTCAGTAGAGCGTCCGTGTCGAGTGTCGGACGTTCCCTCACCGGTGTGAACCACATATTCTGAAACACCTCCATCACCAATTTTCTTATACCCTCCTCGTCGTTAACTCGCCTTATCATCTTCACGCATATCTCCGGTATCTTCGGAAAATCCGGACACTCCACGCATATGTCCTTGAGTATCTTGATCACGCGCTTCCGCACGCTCACTCCCGTGTCCAATATTCTGTCGGAGAGCATGACGTAGTACTTGTCGATGAGCTCCGGTCTGCTGAGGACGAACTTACCGACGAGATCGACCGCGGCCTCGCGCACCGACGTCGAGAGATCGAGGAACGAGTGTTTTACTCCGACCTGCATGTCGAATCGCGCCAGAACGCTCGAGTCCGCCTCGACGATCATCGTCAGGCACTTCATCGCTTTGGTTCTTATCGCGATCGACGGCTCCATCAGCACGTGGAGTATCTGCTTGAGATACTTGTCGAAACTCTGCGAGAATTGTCTCTTCGACGCGAGATACTGCGATATCAGTTCGGCGGAATTGTAGTCGATGTATGTTTGCAGTACGTCGGGTTTCGTCGCCGAACTGCTCGGACGGACTCGATTGACGATGAATCTCTTCTTCGCCTCGATTATTCTGTACGCCTCGGAGTTCTTCTGCTCGTTGTTGTCGTTCTCGTCGGGATCGAGCTCCTCGATGTCCGTGTCGCTCTCCTGATCGCTCTCTATGTGACGGCTGTTTTTCTTCTTGACCCGCTTCTTGTGGGACTTCTTCACGGGCGTGTTCTTCGACTGTCCGACGCGGGTCTTCTCGATGGCGCAGTCTCTGTACCACTGGGCGAGATAGAAGTGCCTCGCGTAACCGAGCGCCGTGTCCTTCGTGCCGTTCACCGCGAGATAGTCGAGCAGCACGCGCTGAAGAAACATCGTTCTCTCCTCGTCGTCGCTCAGGCCCGCGATGCTCTTCTCCTTTCCGTGCTCGTACTCCGTGTCCTTCTGCTGTTCGGTCTTTATGTCCCGTATTATCTGATCTATCGTCGAGAGCTTGCACTGCGAGTTGACGGCGTCTTTTCTCAGTCTCGCAGCGACGACACCGAGATAGTCTATCGACGCGACCCTGAGCGACATGTCCGAGCTCTTGTTCGAGAAATGCCCGACCAGCAGCGTACCGAGCAGGCTCAGAAGCAACTCGGCGGCCGGCCACTCGGGTTTGTTCACCGTCGCCAGCAGATCCTGAATGAAGTTCTCGAACAGCGGCCTGTAATCTATCTCCTCCCCTTTGCTGCCGCATTTGTTCAGGAAAACGTTCAAAAAATTTGCCGCCGTCCTCGTCGCGGTCTCGTACTTGTTGATTATCAGAACGTCCGCGTCGAGCTGTATCTGCTTCTTGGTCTCCTCGCGTCTCTCCTCCTCGCCGCCGGCGCCCCCACCGCCGCTCAGACGGCCCGGCTTCTCCTGCCGCGCGAGGTTCTCCGGCAGCGAGACCACGCACTGTATAAGCTGCAGTACCAGCGCGGTAAGCATCTGTATGTGATCCTCCGAATTGAGCCTGTAAGTTCGAAGACTCCGCTTGCTGCTCGGGAGTCTCGCTATCGACGCGAGTATGTCGTCGAGCAGGAGCCTACGGTGTTTCTCGTACTTGGTGAATATGACGGTGACGAGCTTGAGGGCGCTGAGCTGGAGATCGCTCACGCCCTCGACGAAGAAGGGCGCGACGCCGAGGGTCGAGGCGTGAAGAACGCTCGTGTCGGTGAGCACCTGTATGCTCAGCAGTTCGGCGAGCAGCGAGACGAGCTCCCGCATCTTGTTGTAAACGGCGATGATGTTCTTCTCGCGAACCTCCTTCATGTGGCCCCGCTTCTTACGACCGCTAGAATTATAATGTTCAGTCTTATTCTTAGAATCTACTCTATAAACTGGATCGAACGACGGATAAATAGTGTTCTGTAGTTGAAACTTCATAAAAATGACTATTCGATCGATAACGTCCTCGAGATAGACGGTCTTAGGCATGTTATGAGAGGTCATTATGTTTAGCGCTATGTGCGAAGCGTCGACGGCCCGTTGCACGCGCTCCATGACCAGTTGCGTCCAGAGACGACTCTCGTCGACGTCGTCGTCGGGATCGGCCAGGGGCGACACCCGGGCGCCGTCGCGTATGTTCTTCTCGAGGATGTTCAGGAGCCTGACGAGTCTCTCAGCGGGAATCGACTCCATGGCGCCGAGCGCTTTGAGCTTCGCGGCCTCGGTGCAAAGATCGTGAAGCTGATACTTCGGTATCAACATTTCGCCGGGCACGTCGCCGTCCTCGTCCATGTCGGCGATGTTTCCGACGTCCTCGGTGTTCTCGAATATCGTCTCGATAGTCGTGTTGAAACGCTGATAAGTGTTCGTCTCCATGAGCTCGTCGACGCTCAGTTTTGCGAGAACGGGCACGAGTTTCTTCTCGATCTTTCGTATTTTTGGTTTCAGAGGCGACATCGAGCCCTCCTTCTTGTCGTCGGCGGACTCGTCGTCGTCGTCGTCGATTATCCTCCTGCGCCTTCGCGTCTTGTCGTCGCTCTTCTTTCTCTCGGCCCTCTCCTTGTCGCGCTGAACCTTGCGCTCCTTCGCGCGAGCCTTGAAGTGCTTGTTGTTCTCGCCGACCTCCTCCTCGCTCTCGGACTCCGACTTCACTTCCGCTCGATTCGTCAGGCCCATCTTGGCGGCTCGCGTCGGTGACTTCTCAGCGAACGCGCTGAGGCTCTTCTGCATGAGCGCCTGATCGGCGAGCGAGAGCCTCTTGAGCATCACGACGGGTTCCTTGAGCTTCGCTTCGTTCATCGGTGTGGCGGGCAGCATCTTCACGTCCCTCGCCGCGTTGTTGTTGAGCTGATGCTGCTGCAGCGGCTCGGCCGCCAGAGCAGAGTCCAGCGAGTTAAGCATGTCCTTCGTGAGAGTGTAGTTCGCCGGTAGCTGGGACGAATCCGGCGCGGCGAAGCTCTCCGCCACCTCGTCGATCGACGGCTGCTTGGGCTCGAGATTCTCCATCGGCAAGTCGATTTCCGGTAGACCAGTCACCGGATCGAGCAGGAACTGCTGATTGTCCTGCACCGCTTTGCCGATGTCGATCGGTCTCTCGTTCGAGAAGGGATTGTGCAACTGCGTGTTCACCAGAGGATCGTACATGTGCGGCTGTATTTGATTCATGTTCATTTGCTGCTGCTGTTGCTGCTGAGAGTGCTGTTGCGACGGATGCTGCGGCAAATGCTGCGGCATGTGCTGTGGCAGATGCTGCGGCATGTGCTGCGCCAGTTGCTGCGGCTGGTGGTGAAGCTGATGCTGCGGCTGGTGCTGAAGCTGGTGGTGAGGCTGATGCGTCACCTGCTGAGGCATCGAGTGCGCCTGCAGCGTCTGCGGCGGTGGCTGTTGGAGAACCGCTTGCTGCTGCTGCTGCTGCATTCCGCTGTGCATCGGCGACGTTATGTGCATCGAATGCTGGGGCGTCAATGGACCGAGATTGTGATGCTGCGGCGTTACGTTACCGACCGACATGACGGGTGTGCTGGGCGAGCCCATGTGCGCCGGCGAATATATGTTCGGCTGTGGATTTATGTTCGTTAACGTTTGATTGATGCAGTTGACGTCGTCCTGCATGTGCTGGGGCGTCGTCGAGGTTCTCGTCTGCTCGGTTATAACGGTCGCCCTTGGCGACGGCGAAGGCACAGCGAACGGAGACATCTGCGAGAGATCGGCGTGATTCTGCGGCGCTATCGGCATACGCGGATGCTGCGCGTGGGAGATCCCGCTCTGGGGAGGGGGCAAAACGGTTCTCGCCGCTGCGGGATGCGCCGGACTACCCTGCGGCGTCTGCCTCGAACCCGACGAACTCGAGTAGGAAGGTGAGAAACGTCCGTAATTCGCGGGCGACTGATTTGCGTGCATCAGCGGCGTTCCCTGGGACCAATTTCTCGGCGAACTGTACTGGGGTCCCTTGAATACGTCCGGGTTTATCTGCAGTATCGCTTTCAATAGCTCCGGGGTGTTCTGCTCGGTGTCCAAGGGCTGCTCGCTGTTGGCGTAATGGTCCTTCAGCTCGATGTGGTCCGACGATGTCTGGGAGAGTGACGTTATCAATTGGGGCACCAAATTGTCGTCCCTCACGCTCAACAGTATCTGCGCCTCCTCCGCTACGCGCGGATGAAAGAGCAACGACTTGTTCGTAAGCGTTTGAGGAAGCGGCGTCGGGAGGGGCATCTCCGGCAACAAATCCGTCAGACTCGCGATACCCGCGAGGGTAGTTATCGGTACACTCGGTATTACCCCGTTCATTTTGAACTTTATTTGTTCTGGCATTACAGCCCAGGCGGGAATTTATCTTTAATCGATATTTCAGCCTTGATGCACCGTTGGTTCTTTTTTTTTTTTTTTTTTTTCTCTCTCTCCGAATTGCTCCGCTCACAAGACGCGGTGATCTTTCCTCGGGGCGATCGAGTCGGTGATACCTAATGTTCCATCGCCACCGCGGTAAATATTCATTTTCGTTGAAAAATTCACGCGCTTATCAAGTTCCAGACTTCTCGGATCGGGCTGTGAGAAGATCTCGCGATCTTCGACGGCGCACACTCTCGATCGTTGCTTATATTGTCCCCCCGCGCGTTTTTCACTATTCACTATTGTCGATTTTTTCTGTCAATTCGACAAATCGTCTTTTTCAGGTTCCCATCGTGCCGCGATTTTTCTCAGCCAAATTTCGACGATGCTCTTGGATCCTGCAATAGACGATCCATGGTGTTCTTTCTATGCGGAACCTTTCACCTGCGAATAGAAGCAAAGTTTCTTTGTATTATCGTAACTTCGGATGGTGGGTTTAAAAAAATATATGCGATATCGCGTTATTAGTAGAAAATAATCTCGTTCACCGGGTTGAGCCCTATAATTCAAAATAAAAATCCAAGCTCAAATATCTATTCTGGTTATTTACTGGATTATTATCATCGTTTTGCTTCCTCCTAGAGGAAGCTTCATTTTTTCAAAAGAAAAGGCTGAGTTTATATTTAAAATGTGTTCGAAATGTTTTTATTACTCTGTTTTTTTTCTTATAATCCTTCTTTTGCCATGTTTTGTGTCGCACTGCATCCCATAAATCATCTTTTCAATATTTAATATAGTGTGAAAAGTAAATTTTTTAAAATTTTTGAAAAATGAACATTATTGCAAAAAATTGCAATTGTTTACGCAATGTTTCATCTTCTATAAGGATATCGGGAAAATATCCGTCAAAGTTATCGACTGAGTATCGAGCAGCTCATCGAGACGACTAACCATCCGCCGCACATTTGTTTACCTTACCCGACTGTCAGCGATTATTTGCCTTGCCCGATTCAAGTTTACAGATGAAATTCTTTTAGGAAGCTCTTTTAGGATTCCGCTTGGCCGTGCAAATTCTTGCTTCCTCAAACCTGTGAATAAAATGAAAATGCATTATAAATGCACGGAGATCTCGAAGTAACGATCGCTAGCGACTCTGGGAACGAATCGACGCTACGTCGGTAAATAAAAAAAATGTATAGCTTATCTCATATCAACGACCATCTTTGGTTACACAACGGCTGCGATGCATAATTTGTGTCCGGATGAAATACAATTCGCTCAAAATAGTCAACTTGTTTTTTTTTTTTTCACTGCTCAGACTCGAACCAGCTTGTCTCTGACTCGTTCGTGCAAGTTTGCTCGAAAACACACAAGAACAAGCCAGAGCTCGTATCGACGATATAATCAGGTAATATTCGTTAAAAAAATAATCGATCTGAGAGCAAAAGCGTCACCGAATATTGTTGAATCTCGTGAAAATGATGCGCCAGCAGCTGACAGCGATTTACTTTCTACGTGAATTTTGTGTCATCGTTTTTACCTTACTTCGAGTGCGAGAGACGATTATTTATGCCTCGGAATGCAGGGGTGCGGGTGCAATTTTGGCGGGAGGCTCGACGATTTTCTCGTCGCAGCGATTGTCATGAGGGTCGAACGATGTTTAATTCTCGTGCGAGTCGTAACGGCGAACGAACGTGGCTGAACGGTTCCAATCAACGTAAAACTTTTTCTCCTCCGTTACCGATATCCCACTCAATTGTCATCCGTGACTGTGGCCTACTTGGTTTCGACCCGATAATCCAACAGTCACCGGGTTAACGTTACAAACTTCGTCGCAAATCTATAAATTCACTTACATATTTGACGATAACGAGTAAACATTGCCTAGCCACGATCGGCTGTTCACAGGCTAAATTGATATTTATAGTGTGAATACGAAGAAAACAGACACAAAGGCGTCCATTTTGCTCAGCAGCGAGCCAGCGGAAGTTGCGTAGAGATACGAATCAGATATAGGTGCATCGGCGGCAGCGTCCCGTTTCAAAAGCTTAAAAAGACGCGTCCACATTGAGCAAGATGCTACGCGACGAAGATGAAGCGACGCTCATTGGTCGACGATCATCTTTGCGACACGAGCTTTTAATTCCCGACGCTGATCACATTTCCATTAAAGAAATATCTCTTTCGATTCTCGACGATCGGTATTTCGTAATTATTACGGAGATTAAAATTATTGCGTCGTACTTTTCGAACAGATAAAGATTCGACGGACTTTCAAGGGCATCTTCGTTCCTCCGTCGGTTTTCTTCGTTTCCTCACATTCTTTTTTTAATGGTTATTATACGGACGAGGAAAGATCAACAAGTCATTAGCGCATGTCGTAAATGTCGAACTGAAATGCGATAAACGCACTGAAGAACTTTCACTTCCGTTGTGAATGATCGATTGACTACAGTATCTGCTAGGCAACATCGCAGTAAGCTCGGCAGCGACTGTAGCGATTACGCTTGAGATTGCAGATAATCCGTCGGCTCGAGATAATCTTTCGGGAGATGCGTTTTACGCGTTTAACCCGAGGGAGCTTGCACGGCCGTGGAGATATATTCCTGACATTTGATCGTTGCACGAACCAGTCGGAGCACCCCGAACACTCGATAGTTTGTTTATGACACCGAGTTCGAAACAATAGACAACTTTTTTTCGCGGGAGTCCCGTCGATCGATCGCAATAAAAATAAAGGAAGCGCGAAGGGTCGACAATCGCGACGAGACGATCGTCAATAATGTCCTCTCTGCAAAAGACGATCCTCAAATCGAGACTGCCACCGTCCGGAATGAATTTACCAGTATCATCGTCTAGGTTAGTCTCTGACACTTGACGCGAACCAAAGTTCGTTCGATCAAAATTTTTCAGACAGAAATGAAACCAAATTTTTCGCCGAGTGAACGCCGACCCGATTTCGATGTCTCGTACGTTCACGGGACGCGATTATTTGTCAATTTTATGTATTAGAAACTGATAAATTTTATTCGTCAATTTTTGTTTTTTTTTTTACGATATATTCGACATTGCAGAACAAGCAAAACGAGAGCTCATCAGCGAAAGAGAGATTACGATCCGATAACGTGGGTCACTTATTTCGAAAATTCTGAGGATGTACAGCTCGGAGACGATAGTTTTCACATCTACACCACGGGTTCAGACGGGCCGACGCTGGTTCTGCTGCACGGAGGAGGATACGGAGCTCTGACATGGGCAGAATTCACGGTAATAGATCTTCACAAAATTCAATGATAATCGGGCGTACATTTATAAATGGCGATATTATTTTCAGAAATCTATAATGTCTATGGTTGTCTGCAAAGTAATGGCTATCGACCTGAGAGGCCACGGAGACTCGCACACGACTAATGACGAGGATCTCGAAGTTGGCACTTTGGCGGCGTAAGTCGATGTTGATCCATACATAAAAAACATTTAGGTGTTTTTTAGGGAGGCAGGGAGGATGGGCAGGTTTCGTTGACTATAATAAACATAAACATTTTTAGACTCTTTCGAGAAAAAAAATAAAATGAAAAGTTTGATAATTTAACCATCCAAAGCCTTCTAAATATTGAATATACCAGCCGGATTTATAATCGAATTCCAGTGCTACATTGTTTGAATAAATTTAATGTACTGGAACTTGAAATTTGCTTACATTAATTACATTAATTGGACATTAATGTACTTTTTTTTGTAGAATTAGAATACCAGATATTAAAATTACAAATACTTTACCTAAAAAAAAAAATCTGTAAAATTGTAACGCAAGTGTGTGAAATTTTCAGAAAGAGTAAAAAAAATGTTCCAACACCGTTCATTAATTTTTAAACAAATTTTATTTACAGTGGAAAAGAGCATAAAATTCACAGATTTTTCTTGATCACTGTTGAATCTGTAACACATTTATAAAATAAAAATTCTGTTTCCAGAGACGTGGCAGCCGTGATAGGAGCCGTGGCGAGAGACGAGGCGATCGTTCTGGTAGGTCACAGCATGGGAGGAGCGGTGGCGGTGCGAGTGGCACCGATGCTCCAAAATCTAGCCGGACTGACCGTCATCGACGTTGTCGAGGGAACGGCTATGGACGCTCTGGCCTCTATGCAAAGTTTCCTCAGATCCCGACCCACGACTTTCAGTACCGTGCCTCAAGCCATAGAGTGGTGGTGTGTAGTATTAAAAAAAAAAAACAATCTTTCGCCTCCAATTTCTCATCACATTGAACGACAATCCTTATTACGAATTGCAGCGTTCGTAGCGGACAAATTCGGAACGTAACGTCGGCAAAAGTTTCCGTTCCCGGTCAAATAAAAAAGTATGTAGCAATTTTATTTTGTTACTGCTTAGCTATATTCCGTTCCGCGGAATGCATCTCAATTCAATGCTTTTCCTTGCAGTATCCACAGCGGTAAACTGGCGACTCACGACATCGAGGAGTTGCTAAACAATTCGAATCCCGACGAGGATCACCACGAAGAGCCGATGGCTCAGCGGGAGGATGTGATCCAGGAAGAGGAGACGGCGAGTATGCCGCCACCTGTGAATTCCAACACACCCGACAACAAGAAGTACACGTGGAGGATAGATCTCGCGAAGACCGAACAATATTGGTCCGGATGGTTCAAGGGTCTCTCGGCGGCGTTTCTCAACGTCGCTGCACCGAAGATGTTGCTTCTCGCCGGTGTCGACAGATTAGATCGTGAATTAACCGTAGGCCAGATGCAAGGTACGGGATTAAATCACGAACGTTTTTTTTCCAATCTCTTCTGTAATCCACGATTTTGTCTGCTGCAGGAAAATTCCAGATGCAAGTACTGCCGGCTTGCGGACACGCGGTACACGAAGACGTGCCCGACAAAGTTGCCGAAGCTGTTGCAACTTTCATGGTCAGACACAAGTTTGCGGAACCGGCCTCAGAGTTTCCCCGGTCAGTACGATGTTTGTAGAATATCAAAATCATGTCGCCGAAGACGAAATGGTTTTGTTACTTTTTTTTTCGATTCCAGAACGTTTCCGGCCTGCTAGAGAAGACTCGGGAGGATCGTACACTGGCGCAACACGCGTCCTTCTCTCGGGGTAATTCGAACATCGAGGTACACTATTTCACGGATTTGACGATTGGCTCGGAAAGATTGAAATTACGTATAGAATGATCGTGTAAATAAAAATGTGTGAAAGGCTTATAATCTCTGAAAACTATATTTATTCGAGTTTCATTCGAGGTACAAAACATGCATGTGAATCGTTTGATTCATTGATAAACGTGATGATACATTATTTATCGTACAACATCGACGTACAATATTATTTCCATGATTGTTTTTTTTTGTTTATTCGCTGACACAGCTCAGTTTTCAATCGGATAAAATTATACAAATCAATTCTTAACGCAACGAGATTAGTACAATAAGAAAAATTCAGCGCGCGATCGTGATGTAATAGTAGTTGTAATTAAAATGGAAATATAAACGACACAATTATTCCTTGCCAATGTAAATTATTATCAGTCTTTAAGCGAACTCGTAAAGCCCAGTTCTTCCTCTTTCTCTTCCGCGAGAGCTCATTCAATTACAAAAAAAAGCTTCCTCTGCGAAGCAAAAAAAGGCCAGTTTTGATTAGGCTCGATTCGATATTCGTGTGATTTAATTAATTGAGAGAGCGGATCGTCTTCGATCGCCAGTTAGCATCGAAGACATCGACTGTTCAAATTCTCTCTCGATTCCTCTGTTTCAGCCAATTGGACTTTTGACAACGACGCACGGACCTGCCTTGCCGGTTTTGAGCGGGGCGACCTGGAAAACCCACAAAAGAGCATTTACACGTGTGAACTTACGTCCGTTCCAATTGGGAAAAATTTTCGCCGATCATTGTCAGTTCAAAGGATATTTACTCTCTGCCATTCGTTGAGATAGGGATCGTACGCTTCTACGAGTGTGAGATACTGGTGTCCGTCGTAGCCTCCAACGGCCATCAGTCGATCGCCGAGAGTGCAAACACCGACGGTCTCTCGAGCTACGCTCATCGGTGCGACCATCGTCCACGTGTCGGCTTTCGGATCGTATCTGCGAAAGAGTTACAACGACCGGTTATAATATAATGTTCTCTGGCATCGAACACGCAACACGTTCGTTACAGCGGGTAAATTAATTCGACATCGCCGAAGATAAATGGTAAATTCACCTCTCGACACAATTGAATCTAGTGGCTTCCGGATTGCTCTTCGGAGTGTCGTGTCCACCGAGGGCATACAGATAGCCGTTGAGCACGCCAACGCCGACACCACCCCGTCGCTTCGACATCGAGGCGCAGGAGCTCCACTTGTTCGTGTGAGGGTCGTAGCACTCGACCGTCGAGAGACACGAACTTATGTCTCGACCGCCGACCGCATACAATCTACATTAATTGGTGTATCGAACGAGTATTAAAAAAAAAGAAAAAAAAATTATCTGCATGATTAAAGTATCGAACGATGAACGAGACGCGTTACAGGAGTGCACTGATGAAAAATGCAGTTAAATCAACTAAAGATTCGGACAGGGACGTTCGAAGAAATATTCTGTTGGTACAGCTAAAAATTGGTTACCTCAATAATTGTTTTTTCCAATTTCACTAAAATATTTTTGAACCATTAAAGTACTTTGTTTGACCAACTAAATATTCGTTTGGTCGTCCCTGCCTGAATATTTGGTTGAGTCAATCGCATGTTTTTTTATCGGTGTGGCTCAGATTTTTGCGTACTTGTTGTTGAGAACTGCGACTCCGACCGTCGAGCGCGGAACCGACATGGGCGACACGTAGCTCCACTGTCGAGTTCCCGGATCCCATCGTTCGACCGTGTTCAGGAAGCTCCAACCGTCGTGACCGCCGATCGCGTACAACGCGCCTCCGAGCGCGGCGACCCCTGAAATTGCATGGACTCTGATTAACCGCGAGTACGAATAATCGCGTTAAAAGTTTGTCCACGCGTCCTACCGAGTCCATTGCGATTTACATTCATAGGAGGCAAAGTGCTCCAGCAAGCGGCGATCCCGGACGAGACGTCCAGATACTCCATGGTGTTCAACGTTTTGAGGCCGTGTCTGCCGCCGGCCACTATGAGCTTCTTGTCGATCAATGCCGCGCCGAATTGAACGCGGTTCCCGCTCGCGCGGCCCAGACGCATCCACGCATCTTCTCGCAAGGAAAACGCCTCTATCCATGCGGCACCTGGGCGAAGATAGGAAAAAAAATTCGATCAAATTAACGAGAACAAATGTACGCTTTTTTCTGATATGATTACAGCTGAGCCCACATTTTTGCGAGTCCATCCCTCCGACGAGCAACAATTGCCCGACCGTAGATTTCCTCGGTCTCGTACGACCGGACTGGAGCAACAATCGCCGTTCCGGAAGTAAATGGTACTTCAGAGCCTCGATAACCAATTCCTGCGCCGCTCGATGATCCTTGAACATCTCGTTGCCCTCGATGTAATCGGCTATGAAGGCCGGCGATAGGAGCGGCAATTTTACCAGAGCCAATAGTCTTCCGGCATCCTTGCATCTGCTTTCCGGGTCGTGCTCGAGCCAATTTATCAAAGCCTGTGCGGAAAGGCGATAAAAAAAAGTAATGTAGCTCAATTTTTCAGAACCCTGAAGATATCTGCACTAAATACTAATTTATAACGACTGGGTTTTGGATGAATAAAATTCTTCCAAATGGGCTGGAAAAATAAAATTCTTCCAAATGGGCTGGAAAAATAAAATTCTTCCAAACCAGCTGGAAGAATAAAATTCTTCCAAACCAGCTGCACGAATAAACCTCTTCCAAGTGGGCTGGAAAAATAAAATTCTACAAGTGAACGATTCTTTTTTTTTTCTTCCTAAAGCCGTGCATCGATAGAGACTCTCCAGTGACGAAATTTAATTTCATGCAGATATCTTCAGGTTCATAATTTTTCTACCAATCGATTATGCCCGGTAATGTCGATAAATCTCACGTGAAAAATCGTCTCCTCGGACGGTACATTGAGATCGTCGCACTCGAGTAATTTCGCGACCTCGTCGGCGGGTAACAAAAGAAACTCTTGATTCTTTATAACGTCCATAAAGTGCTTGGTGGTGTAGGCGTGAGCGGAGCTGAGCAGGTGCGAGCAGCCTTGCGTGTCGGCGAACATTCTAATGCCCAGACAGTTGTTGGGATGCAGTTGCTTTATGAGGAACTGGCAGCAGGCTTTGATCACGGGATTCAGATGAAGAAGACACGCCGTCGCCAGTAAAGTTTCCACGCTGTCCTCCCGCAATTCTATGCAACCTGGCGTCGGAAATTTAACGGTCAATAAACGCCGTACATCGAGCTTCGATCCAGCGATCGTCCGCCCGGCGATTTACCAGTGTAGCAGTAGCGAATAAGCAGCCAAAGTGCATCGGGATTAACGTCCTTCAATTCTATCTCGTTCTGAGTCGATTCTCGAAGTGGGCTCGTAAACATCGCCGCGAAATATTCGGATCCGGCGCAGAGCACCAATCTGTGCGCCGGAAAGCGTCGGCCGCCTGCAAAAATCATTATTATTATTATTGTTCTCTTACATTCGTATCACGAAAACGGACGGCGGTTCATTGGCGGATAAAAGAGCTGCCCGTACGACGACCGTCACGGTGGCTCGAACAAAGAATCTTTCGGTTCCAACGACCCCGCGTCACTCGACGACGAGCTCCCTACCTGCTATTATCGTGACGTCGGTCAATTGTTGTCTCTGGAGATACTCGTCCATAACTCGTAGACTGTTCTCCGCGTGTTTGGGAACGCTGAAATTTTCGTCCTGCGTCGCCGTCGAGACATTTGAAGCGATGCTCGATATACTGTGTTCGCTCGTCGACGTGTCCCTCGTCGAGAAAGAACTTTCCATTTTGCGTATCTTTGCGCGGTTTGACAGATGCGGGAAAACGTACACAATGGGCACTTGTCAGCTCGCAGGAACGCCGTACACACCGAGGCGGTTATAGCTACACCCGTCGCCCCCCACCAAGCCGATCTCGAAATCGTGAAAAACCAGCTGGTCTTCACTTGCGCGACGGGCGCGCACGCGCCGAACGAGCGAAAGGGTTAACGAAAGTTCGAATCACCTTTCGCGTTATCGTTGGCTATGCATCGATTCCCGCGATAATTTTCGTTCGTAAGAAATTTGCCCGGTCACGCTCTGTTATCTGCGATGCAATCTTTGACATTCCGCTAAAATGTTTTAAAATACATTTTGAAAAGATTTCAATATAAGATTTATGAGCGCGCGAAAGAATATTTAGAAAATGTTTTTAAAACATTTTACTAATATTTTTTATTATTGGTAAACTATTTTCAATATTTGAAAAAAAATAGTTTTAAACATTTTTATATTATATCGGTGCTATGCAGGTAATGCACTGCTTTGGGCCGAAACAAAATTGTTCACTTGTAGAATTACATGCCCCAAGTGAACTTCCCCGAGCGAAGTTTGCGCAATGCAAAAAAACACACCCGTTATAGCATGATGCAATTTAGTCTTGTGCAAAATCTTCGTGATCATGATTTTTCCGGGTAACATCGATGGACAACAATGCGTCTGTCATAATTTTCGTTTATTGCGTGGCATTCGACCGGCTCAATTATTTCTCTGTACAGTTGCATCTTTGGCACATAATACTTTTATCGGATTACAATATAATTCATACGCATTTGCTCCCCATGCAGCTGAACATTGCTAATCTCATTGCCATCGGCGTATGCGAGTTCGATCAATTCTCTCCGCCGAAACGGTAGCTACACGTATATACAAATGTAAAATATTTACATGCAATAGATACAGCAACATGTTACAATTATTTCGTGCATGATAAGAGTAGATAACAACAAGACTGCCAATTGTTTACGAGAAATTCAATAAATGAATTTTTTTTTTGTACAATATATACGCTCGATTTTTTTTGTAAACCGTATTAAAATAAATAAACTCTGTAGTGGCGTATAATCGGTAAACAATCTCAATTGCTATGTAAAATAATCGATTAAAATTCCCTTAAACGGCTCTTCGATATTACGATTGCCAGCTTAAAACGCGCCCTCCTGCAAATACGATTACGACGTCATGTTTTGCACGTATAAATTTGCCTATTCGACGTAACGGAAAGATAAATGCTTTCTTGAGTAGATTATATTATTTTAACAACGACGGCTCGTGCAATTTCGGCCGTCGAGATTGGTGGACACGCGCGGGTCCTCTTGTTATATCACAGGCACGATTTTAGCACCTCAGACTTTGGATCGTATCGAGTTTGAGGGATGCCTTCCGATAAGGCTCTCACGTCGGACTATCTTACAGGCGATAGCACGTATATATATTTTTCTAACTCGTCTAGACTGTTCGCCGAGATCGTAGATCATCGATAGCTCGTAATACTTCGAACGACGGATGATAAAAAAATTTATATGAGATGAACGATCGGATTATAATCCTCGGCTAATTACAATATATTAATAACGACAGCGCTTTTTTATCACCGTGCCGAAAGCTGTGCGTTTAACCGACAGAATGGTACATTACGATACTAGTGCGATAAAACTTTTTCTGACGAGTTTATCGTTCGACCCGACGGCGAACGATAAACTCGTCCAATGACACGAGTTAAGAAAAAGTTTTTCGTACCGGTATCGTAAATTTTTTTATTTCACAAGGTGTGAAAATGTGAATTTTAAAACTGCAATTTTCGCACCAAGTGAAATAAAATAATTTGTACACGTTCGATTTATTGTCACGACTGTTTTACGATTTTCACGTTGAATCGACTACGAAGCGTTCTTCTACGAGAATAGCCAACTCCGTGCTGAGCATCGGTGATCGGGGGAAAAAGTTAGTCTAGCGGCAGTTGATATATCGAATTCTAATGGCTCGCACGAGACGATCTCGCGACAATATTTTTAACAAAAAAAATCTATTATACCGCCGCAGCGATAGATCCATATTTTCTGTACGTTAATCGCGGTGTAATAAGTTTACTATATGCAGATGGCACCGGGGCACGCCTGATCGGATTTCGATGTAACGGTGCTCGTCGAGTCCGTGAACGATCCGTAGGGTCTTTTTCGACAGCAACAGAGCCTATCGAAAAGCTCTGTGAGATCGCCGCTGCTGGCCTCCTGACGAAAAACGCCGCTCGACGCCTCGTCCGTGCAAGCCGCTATGAACGACTGCAGATCGTTCTTCGGAAAACCGTCGCGATAGTAAACTTTTATCGTGTCGTACGCGTCCATTATAACGGATATGAACAGACTCAGCACGACGTATATGTAGAGAGATATGAAGGTGTAGAGATATATGCGCGAGTACCACCAGAGTATCGGTGATTTGAAGGAAGTTATGGAAAACGTTGCGAACATATCGTCGCCGTTTATCAGAGCGAAGAGGCACTCGGAAGTGGTGGCGAGCGATCGAAACTTCATGTGATAAGGCCCGAGTATGAGCCATCCGCAGAACGTGAAACCGGCGTAAATTAGTATGGCGCATATAAGGAATCTCGCGACTTTCGGTGCGGCTTTCTTGAGCGTCAGTATAACGACGTTGTAGGTCTTGAAGAATCCGAGGTAGCGCAGAACACCGAACCACACGAGCAAGTTGCCGGTACCGAGAAATATACTGCAGATGTTCCAATGATCGCTGCCGAAGTACTTTCGCTCGATCTGCTCCTTTATCGCCGAGCCGACTATTATCAGAAGATCGTTGATTATAATCATTATGTACCAAAGATTCAGGAACTCCAGTCTACCCTCGAGACTCAGAGGCGTGCCGTAAGTTTTCTTGAAGAAATTTATGGTTTCGAATTTCAACAGCTGCGCCCGATAGATGGCGCGCGAGCAGAGAGCCAGCGACAGTCCGCATATGAAGATAACGAACAGATTCAGGAGTGTTCTGAGTGCCGAGTCGAGCTGATTGTCCGTTATGTACTGCGTGTTTCCCTTGCACTCGAGCCTCTTGGCGTCGGCGTCGAGCGAGAGCAACATTTGACCGTCGAAATCGCTGTTGTCGAATATTATTCTTATGTTGAATTTGTAGCAGTCCGGCGGTGTTATCGGACCGGCGGCTTTCAGATTCACCGTCTTAAGCGCGAACTTCAAGTGAGCTTTGATCATAGCCGAGAAATTTAACTCGTTCTCGTTGTCCATGAAGAGCTTACGCGAATCGAATTTCTCGTTGAAACGGTGACTTATGTTCATACATTTTTCCTCGATCTCGTTGTTGAAGACGTAACTCTCGTTGTAGCCGTATATGCGAACTTTTTTGTACTGCGAGCGACAGAGCACGACCGGGCCGACGGAATTGTCCTCGGCCGTGTACGAGTAAGAGCCAATCGCGTTGCTGAGATTGTAGTAGCCGGTGAGCGCGTGATCGATGGTCTCGAAAAATTCGTTCTGCTTGTAGAGCGCTAGCGGTCCCGTTGCTGGCGGATAGGCGGGTACCTTGAAGAGGGAGACAAAAAATAGACATTAAATCATTAACGAACATTATACACGCGAAGGCGATAAAATGTAGCTATCTGGCGAATGACGCGATTCCCGCACATGTCGAGATCGCGTGACCCTGCCTGCGCAATCTCACAGACACGACACACCTCAAACGGTCCACGACATCTCGGGTTTTTCACGAATCGGAATAAAACGAACCTAGCGAACAACTCAATAATCTCACGAATTGCTAGACTCGAAAATCAGTATGACCTGTTAAATTTAACTGGGGTATCGTTCGAAGCGTGTAACATTCGATAGTATTTTCCATTCGAAATTAACAGCCTTTTATTTGCTTATCGACCAAATTCTTTCATAAACGAGCAGAGGTCATTTTTATATGGAAAATAATATCTAGATGGTCAAATCGTAGAACATCTTTCAAGGAAGAAAGTGGGCCATGATCCATAAACATCGAGCAAAAATTATGGATTATTCTTTGAAAAAATTGAACAAATATGTACCTTTTCGAAAATGAGCACAAAACTTTTGCAAATCCATGGAAATTAATGTTTTTTTAAGTTAAAGACTAAGCGTATGCCTACCTCTTGAGTGGCATCCCAGCCTCGCAGAAACAGATGAGAGAAAGCGATTCTGTTGTCCCAAGTGTAATTGACGTGAATGTAATTGTTGTGCGCAAACAGGCATAGTTGTACAGTGACGAGTATTATCTTGACCACTTGGACGACAAATTTGTACGGAAAACGACGTTTAGCTTGCCACTTCTCTATTGGATTCATGAAGAAGAATCTCAGCCTCCTGCGCATCTTGTCCTCGGCGTACGAAGTTGCGGAGTAGGTGCTTCGGTCGACGGGGACTGTAGCGGAGGCGCTGAGAATATACAAAAACAGAGCTTAGCGACTGTCTCCAATCTACTGTCAACGATTGAAGCTGCGGCACTGAAAATATACAAAAACAGAGCTTAGCGACCCTTATCTAATGTGAACGACCGTAGCATTAGCTTTGAGAATTTACAGAAACAGAGCTTAGCAACAGTCTCTGATGTAATGTCAACGACTGTAGCGGCGATGCTGAAAATATACAAAACAGAACTTAGCGACTGTATCCGATCTAATGTCAATGACTAAAATGGCAGTGCTGACATTATACAAAAAAAAGAGCAACTGTTTCCGATCTACTGTTAACGACTGTAGCGAAAGAGCTGAAAATATGAAAAAACAGAGCTTAGCAATTGTCTCCGATTTACTGTCAACAACGATTCGAAACCTTTGATTCTGATCGACAAAAAAAAAAAATGTGTCACCGACTCCAACGGAGTTTGAAATTTCTACGTCATAGGAAACACGCGCTTGTGTATATCACTCGGCCGTATATCTATATACGCGATGTATACATCGAAGAAGAAACGGGTTTGCATTGTAGGGGAAAAAAATAAAAACTGACCTGGATTCGCCGCTATCGGCGTTGAGCGGATTGCTCTCGCAATCGTCGCCGTCCTCGGGTCCGTGGCTCCACGAGTGGCCCCGCAGAACGTTTCCCGATCTGACATCGACGGGATCCTCGCCGACGGCGAAACTGCTCTTGTTGTCGTTGTCCGCCATTTTAAGATCGAACGCTGTTGCACCAGCGGACGAGGAAGAGCCGAGACGTCTGAGAACAAAGCTGTCCCGCGTCGATGTTGTCGTTCTCCGGCTCGTTAAGATTTCGTTGCGACGACGCGGCTGAGATGTGCGGCAACGGGTTACAACGCGGTTCCCTCTGCGCAAAGCAGACTTGTGATGATCATCGTCGTCTCTCCGTGACGCGACGAAACAAAGGGATCAGAGACGAAAACACACGCGCTCGAGTGGTTCGCGGAGAGCGGGACTCGATACTTTTCAACCACGAGGGCGATAAATGACGCGTACTTCGCATGCACGTATCACATGCGCAACGAACAGCTGGTGGTCCAACCTTGTGTCACTGCTCGCCATCTGACAATCGACTGGAGGCTGAGATGCTACTGCTGCTGCTGCTCACAGCTTACTGGCAACGAACACCCGACGATAATATCGTCGGAGTTTTGTCCCCCCGATCGCTGATCTCTGGGAACTCGGAAGTCCCTGCACGTAATTGTCATGTGATTCGAGATAATAAAACATACACATACAGCACCGATAACGCATATCGCGACACCGAAAATCACGAGACGTATTTCCTTTGTGCGAGCATACGGAATGCGCCTTTATGGTTTTAGTCACGCGACGCGAGTCTCTAGTACTATATTCTTATCGCCCAGCCGGGAATTCATTCGGAGTTTGCGGTTGTCGGGAAGTTCGATTGTTTACCTCAATACAATAATTGATAAAGAATATTATATACATTTTTGAAAGTTGTTTGTTTGTCTGTCTCAGTTTTCAAAAAATCAGAGGGTCACTTTCGGTCGAAAAAATTAGATTTTTCAACCGGAAGTGACGTATTTCAGGCACGACGTCACCTCCCGGTCGAAAAATTAGATTTTCAGACCGGAAGTGACGTAGTTCAGTTATGACGTCACTTCCGTTCGAAAGATGAGATGTTCAAACCGGAAGTGACGTATTTCACGTATAATGTCACTTTCGGCAGAAAATCAGGATTTTCAAACCGGAAGTGACGTATTTTTGGTTTGTCTGGAATACCGGAGAAAAATAAAAAATATTCTCTGCCGCGTCACCTCCAGTTCGAAAGTCTCACTTTTAGTTTGTGTAGCGAACGACATTTACATCCAAGCGACTGTCTATCCATGCTTGTCCGTGGTTCGAGAACATCGTACCAAATAAATGGATTATCGTTATCCAGAACCCTCGGCTATTTTCTACGCGCTGTATATAGAGGTAATCCTTATATCACGATTTATGTGCCTCGTCCGCGTGTTCACTCACGGTGAAAGGAAAATTACAGACAATGGGACATTTATCGAGCGGCCGTTTAATACGATTGTACATATAATATCCCATTGTATCGGGTATCTCGCCTCTATAATTCGTAAACTGTTATAGACACGTGTCTATATTTTTTTTCTCGCTCGAGGTGGGGGCTTTGCAAATTGCATGCCCGTCTCTCATTTCTAGTGTATACTCCTAGTTGTATATAGAGTAGACGACCTGACGTTTAATCGGATTAGCAAGCTTCGCCGGGCTTCTATAAACGAATCGCGAAGACCACCAAGAGTCACGTCGCCTCAGAATTCCTCGGTCGTGCAAGAAGGTGAGTTTACCACCCGCGGGCGATATCATCTGTGCGTCGAATTCTTATTTATTTTTTCCTCGACAACAATACAACCATCGAATTACGGTCGACGAGTGATAAGAAAAAAAAATAGTAATAATAATCATAATAATAATAAAACTATAGTTGCGAAGAACCCCGCCGGCAAATCTACACGGATCGAGCTAACATTACGTCCAAGCCGTCGGAATCGACAATCGGTATCAGTGAGTAAATCGAGTATGCCTAATAATAAACTGATAAATAATAAAACGGATTCGTAGATATAAATAGTAGAGGATAACGAGGGTCACAAGAGTGTACGAGAGGCCGAACTTTGATCGGTTCGTTTCGCTAGTGTTGGGTTTAATCTTATCGGGCTCTTGGATGACAATGTTAATTTATTTTTGGACTTAAGGGGATGTGAATTGCGTTATCTGATTTCGTTCTCCTTTGAGAGCGTGTGAAATACCACGGTCGGTAATGAAAAACTGTAATTGACTCTTCATCGGCGCTGGTATTCGTCGTAAAAAAAAGCCTACGGTAACATTTTTTGTTTTTTTGGACCTTACGTCCCAGCGCCGGTGAAATAAAATTTGATTAAAGTTATTCATTACCGACCGTGGTATTTGGCATGCTGTAATTTTCTCTTTGCCGAGAGATGTCGCTCGATCTATTTATTTATCGATACTTTGATCGTAGAGTCAAGCAGAATCGTTCGCGCTCACTACATGGATGGGTGAACGGCGAACCGTGCACTAACTGGCGCGTTGGAATCGATGAACGGAAGGTCGAACTCTGAGGATTGGCGTTGGTACTCGAAGTATCGAACACCATAATCGAGACTCAGTTGGAATGACCGGCTGTATCGGTGCGCGTTTTCTGTAGTTTCCCTGCGCTCTTGTGCAAATTCGATACCATATCGGGGGGGGGGGGGAACTTCAGTCACGAACTTTAGAAGTGAGGAATTGGAAAAATGTATGAGAATAGTGGCTAGATGGGTCGCAGAAAGTTACAGCCTTAAAAATGGGAATTACAAAGAAAAAAAAATATATTTTGATCATCCGTCCATTACTAAACGGATTACTAGTATTTTTCATTACTTTCGTTTATTTTCGATCCAACCGAATGTATGCAAATAATACTGTAATACTATAATACTATAATACTATAATACTATATGACCTCGATTGCGTATCGGTCATAAAACAAAACGTCCGATAACGAAACGGTCTTCCCTGGGATTTCCGTCGATCGGTCATATAAATCGCGCATAACATCTCCTTATGCCATTAGATCATCCCTGTCTGAACTCGGGATCAGTTCGACACCGCGGAAAAACAAATCGAATATGTTGAAGTCTGTAATATTGTGCATTCTTCTGTGGCATGAAATGTGCATATTTTCCGGTCACGCAGACCAATCTCTGACCGATACCCCTACACCGAACTTCCCTGTGATTTTTCTACCGAAAGTCAATGATACCGTTATGCAAGGTAAGTACAGAATAATTAATAATTAATAAATTCATTAATAAATTCATTAATAAATTCATTAATAAATTCATTAATAAATTCATTAATAAATTCATTAATAAATTCATCGACTTTAGTGTTAAAGACCACTCCACGGGTAATAGGCATGTACTCGATGTATCCCAACAAGTATACATTATTCTTTCTTCTTCTACGAATAGTCGAGCCGAGGATAATGTACAACTTTAACGCCTCGCATCAGATATTTTACGTGAACGGCCCTTTGCTTGGAAAATCAGTTGGCAATTTGAACAGCATCGACAACGTACCTAAGACAGACTATCTCGTGACGAACGGAATCGGCGCTCATAAGGTGCATCGCCGCGCGGTCAAGTGGAGCAAAGCGAGGCAAATTTGTGTCGACGAGGGAGGTGAGTAAACTGAAAAAACGTCAAATACTCGATGAACCTTCACTTCCGGGCTGCCAATAAATTCTAGTATTTTTTCAATTGTTACTTCAAAAAGTTTTACTCGTTAAACAGGCCTGATTAAAAAAAATATATATTTTCATGAATGTTTTTTCTCGTTAGGTCATTTGGCTGTTATAAGGTCGGAATCAGAAGAAAAGATCGTGCTGCAAATGATGACTGACCTTTCAGTGGGCGACGCGTGGGTCGGTTTTCACGATCAATTCGAGGAGGGAGATTGGATCTCCGTGTTCGACGAGCCTCTCGGCGAAACAGGATGGGCGCGCTGGTCTAAAAAAATTACACCCAATCCCGACAATTATAAGGGCATACAGGATTGCGCTCGATTACTGAAAGACGGGGGTGGGATGGACGATGATAACTGCGATCTTGCTAGATCGTTTGTCTGTAAAATACAGACTATTTAGGGTAGTTTTTGAATAATTATGTTTTCCGTAATCAACTTTGTGCTGTCGATTATTATAATTTTTTTAAAGTAACCGATGTGCTTCTTCGTTTCTCGGCGCGATAATGGGCGAGTTTCTGGGGTCAGAGATAATATTACACTTGATCACTGCACTATAATTTACGAAGAGTCGACAAGGCGATTTCTTCGCTTGCGTTTCGCGTCATTTTTTTTTTAAACGTCGGACTCGACGAATTGAATCCGCACACCAAAGCTGCGGTTTTCTCTTTGCCCTAACGGAAATGACGTGACCATCGTGAGACTTCAATAGACTAATGCACAATGTTCAAAATTGTAACTTGCTATAAACTCGTAGATAACCTTTATTTTGGCGTCGTTTTTCTGTAACCCTTGCAAC